>JAOTAY010070829.1:0-17159 GCA_025629805.1 Erythroxylum baracoense | reverse complement strand
TTTACATTAGTCTTTTAATTTTAATTTAATTTTCCAGATTATTTTCATTTCATAATTTAGTTTCTTAAACAAAGTTGTGTCTAAATTAAATGGTGCCTAGGCATCAATCCCTGTGGGATCGATATCCGCTCTTTTTACTACAAGTCACGACCCATTCACTTGTGATTTTTAAGTGTAAAACAAGTAGATAGGTTTTACTATCAGCAAGTTTTTAGCGTCGTTGCCGGGGATTGATTGTTAAGCATCGTGTCTAATTTAGATTACTTTGATTTAAAGGTTTTTGACGCTTTTCCTTGTGCATTTGCAGGTGCATGAACACAAGGAGCACACGAAGGAAGAAAGAGTTATTGAAGACGAATTCCCAGACATTAAGAAGCACGAAAGAGAAATAAGAAGGGTAAAGCGTCTAAATTTTTCAAATCAAGATATGGCTGAAGAAGGAGAGCAAGGAGGACCAGAGCGAACATTAATGGATTTCATAAGGTCAGGGTTTGGTCCTTAAGGAGTGGCGAGACCGATAGTCCAAGCAAATACATTTGAGATAAAGCCGACACTACTTAATATCCTGCAAAATAGTGTGCAGTTCTATGGGCTATCTACTTGTACTCCTTGGGCATTGGTACTCTTTGGTCCATAGACATCACTATGTATTAGACCCAATAAGTCACTTACACTCTCACCTTACTTTGTGAAGGGTATCTTGGTCATTTTTCCAAGTAGACACGATTCGCATGTCACAATTGATTTCAAATTGAATTGACCAAGAAGTTCTACTTCTTGCAATTTCTTGATGCGTTTCTCATTTATATGACCTAGGCAACAATGCCATATGAGAGTAGTACTCTCATGACAAGTCTTGAGTCTTTTTGTTATTAACATTAAGGACCTATTTATCCATCTCAAGCAAGTATAGACCATTCTTAACACAAGAAGATCCATAAAATAAATCATCTCTATAAATCGAACAAGATCCATTTGAGATGGTAAAGGAAAACCATCGTTGTCTAAAAGAGAAATCGAGATAATGTTCGAGAGATGGGCAGAACAAAATATACACATTTAAGTTGTAATGCACCGCCTTCATGGGCACATGCCCAAACATCCTTAGGATATTCGAGAACATACCCTACGAAAGCAACATGTTAGAGTAATCACATTCACTTATATGACATCATACATAACACAAATATTCAAAAGATCAAACATTCCCATTTCATTTATAAAAAATAATTTACATTGTAGCATTTCACTACCAAGTCCTTATATACAATATTAAAAACATATAAGAGTTTACTACTCTTTTACAATATTCTACATGAAATGAGGAACTATATAAAAAAACATTCTATCTAAACTCCTCAGTATCAACTGACTGACCATTGAGTCATTCTTGAGTCCAAAATCGACAGAACTATACTTCTACTAGTTTGCCTTAGGAACTATGTCTCCCTCGTACCTGAAAATCGACATTTGCAATTTTGATGAGTTTACGAATTCAGTGAGTGAACCATCCTCGATGTGCTCACTCATATCAAATCACAAAGACAGTTCACATTCTAAATTCACAGACAAATCATATCATCACATAATGAACGTCACTTCACATATCATCATATTTCATCAAATACAATTGTGTACACTATTTCACATTTCTAATTTAGAAAAATTCAAATAATTCATTTCAAACATTCATATAATACATATCAATTTGTATATGCAATGCAATTGTGGCTCCACTTTTATTGTTAATTTGTTGTGACCTAGCACCTTTTTAACTGTCCCATATCTGTTGTGGATACTGAGCTCATCAATAACTCTTCTGTATCTGTTGTGGATACCAGACTCATTTTAATACTGAGTCTGTGGCTCTTTATGCGCATTTATGAGCTTTAAACTCTTTTTCACTGGCCACTCTGGTTACAAATCCTTTACCTGATCATGCATATCAATGTGATGCATCCAATCACAAAATATTCCATTTATAACATTTATTTATAATGAATAGTCAGTTTCACATGTTTATCGGACCTAAGTCTGGCATTCAACATATTTGTAAGTACACGTATTTCTTTCAGATTCACATTCAATTATGAACACTTCCAATGTAATCTCAATTATCAAACTCTTCGGACCATCAATGTTTGGAGATAGCTATTGCCTAGTGAGAAACATCTAGGTTACTTATAGGAAGCTCCAGATAGCTATTGCCTCAACAAACTGACAATGTCTGGACGCTGGCATTCGACTTGCATCTAAACCATGCAATATACACATATTTACATATTACTAAATTGCTCAATCACATTAGTACTCAATCAAACACATATGTATATATATTGTGTTCAATGCACCCCAGGTATGTGTCCTTAATCATAAGTCTTGATCATTCAAACCATTATAACTTGTATATATCTAGTTTGCACTTAGGTTCATACTTCAAAGTAACTTGATTATTTTAATATCATCAATTATACATTCATCATTCACATATTCTCCAATCCTTTTTCTAGCATTATAATCACACAATATCAAAATTCTCATTCATTCTTACTTAATTCACATCATTCATCTCCTTTAATCACATTAGCATTCTTAAGAACACTTTCATTCCTATAACATCTCTAAATTTCCAGATTTAGTTACATTAATCTCATCAATTCATTCTTATGATATAACATCAATTAACAACCTAAGCTTATCAAACCCTTAACCAATTAATCAAGCAATAATCTAGGTATATTTCAAGCCTTAATCAAGTCCAAATACGCCAATGTAGAGTGACTTTTCCTTAGTTGGTTCAATAATTACACAAAATTGAAATGACCATTTCAAAGCCTTGCCCACGATCATGGTGGACCTTCCCATGATTGTGACAGAAGCTAGTGCAACTGGCCACAGTCGTGGGATGAGTGCCATGATCGTGCACTATCCATTTTTTTCCTAATTCTCCACAAATTTCACCTATTTAGAAACATCACTAATACTTTAAATTTTCTAGAGTTCATGTTCATTTATGCAACATCATTTCGTGCTAATCTAACTACCATATTAGTTAAATAAATCTCACAAAACTCTAATCAATTGATTCATTATCATTCACTTTATACCATTATACATGTAGTCCTAATTTTTCCAGTTTGAAAAACACTTTATTAACACCTATCTTTAGTATGAATTCATCATCAATTATACTTCAAATCCTAACCCAAATCATCCTACATTTAACACATCTTATGCATAGTTCATCATTTCGACTTCATTTCCTTATCAAAATCACCTCTATTCTAACTTAAAAACATCTATAAAATAACTCATAAATTATTGTTCATCATATACACAAAAATAGGACATTAAATGTATCTATACATTCATCAATGTCCAGCACACATTTAACTCCATTATCATAATCATTTTATCTCTAAACTATCATCATAAATGTTTCATTTAATCAAGCCATAAAGACCAAGATCTTACTTACTTGTTTAACTCAAAGTATCTTCAAAACACCAAGACTAGCTTCTTCACTTACACAATCTTCACCATTTCAAGAGCAAAATAAGAATAGAAATGGGTTTCATCATCAAGAAGAAGACATCAGAGTTTCGTTGGAGTGGCTTGTGTAGGATGTTAGCAAAACTCAATATGATGAGGGTTGGGAATGTCATGAATGGAAAGAAGAAAATGAAGAGAGCATATAGCAAAAGAAGAAAATGAAAGATGGTCTTCAAGTATGAGTGTAGATCGTGAGATAGGTGGGTTAAATACATGGTAACTAAATGCTTGGTGAGTGTCGTGACACATGTCATAACACTTACCATATAAATAATCAAATTAATATCTTCTAATTATAGTACCCAATTTCATTTAAATCTCTAGTCCATATTTCACCCAATTTTTTATGCCACTTATCAATAAATCCTAATGCCACTTGTCAATTATTTCTATTACTGTCAATTTGTCTTGCCACTTGACATTTTTTCTAGTCCAAAAATACACATAAATTTATAATTCTCCCAATTTTAACAAATAAATTCCAAATTAATAATTGAAACCATCAAACCAAAATTTAAGACATAATAATTCACAATTCACATCATAGCTATTTTAAATCTTTCACACCCCGAAAAATATCAATTGAGTGCATATACAGTATTTGAAATGTGTACGAAAATCAAAATTTATGTCTGTATGCTAATGGTATGCATGCCAATATAATGCACTCTCATAATTTCTTAATTCTATTTCTCATGTACCACTCCCATAATTTATTAATGCTATTTCTCATATACTATGGTCTAAGATCCTATGTCCTAACCCTTAGTATGAAAAATGAGATATTACAATTCTCTCCCCCTTAAGAAATTTTGTTCTCAAAATTCTTACTTAATTGATCAAATAGGTGGGGATATTGTTTTCTTATGTTCTCCTTCGTTTCCTATGTAACTTCTTCACTTAAATGATTCCTCCAATGGACTTTAACCAATAGTATCACTCGATTTTTCAACTGTTTATTCTGATAGCTCACTATCTTAATCGATTACTCAACATAACTCAAATTACTTACAATTTCAACTTCTTATACTGTTAATACATGTGTTGGATAAGACCGATATCTCCTAAGCATACTCACATAAAACACATTGTGAATATGAGACATCTCAATTGGTAAGGCCGACTTATAAGCCAATGGTCCAACTGTCTTGATAATCTTATATGGACCAATGTATCTACGGCATAGCTTACCCCTTTTACCAAATCTCAGCAGTCTTGGCCAAGGCGATACTATCAGAAACACTTAATTTCCTACTTGATACTCCATATCTCTCTAGTGAAGATCCACATAACTCTTCTTTCTATCTTGTGTTGCTTTAATTTTACTACAGATCAATTTCATTTTATCAAAAGTATCTTGAATCAGTTTTGTGCCTTTGACAATCCTTAGACCCTCTTCATCTCAATATAAAGGATAATGACACTTATTGCCATATAATGCCTCATACAGTGCCATATAATGCCTCATTGACATTGGGTACACATCATCTCTACTTCAACCACAATGCCTCATTTCTCAATTCAAACTCAGAATTCAGATTCTGTTTCAACTTCTCAATTAACTTCACAAATTCTGGATCTTTACTTTGAAATTTTCTGATCCTTTATTACAACATTGGTCTAAGCTTCAATGTAGCTAATAATGCTTCATTATACCCTAAATTTAGCTCAACATTCAATGCCCTTAATTGAATTAGGTTTGGTAACCTCGATATCTGAATTTGTGCTACACTATTATTGGATTTTCTGCTTAATGCATCAGCTACAACATTAGCTTTACTAAGATGATATTCAATTGTGCAATCATAATCTTTGAGCAACTCAATCCATCGCCTTTGTCCCATAATTAGTTCCTTCTGACTACAACAAGTCTTAGATCATGAACTGGATAGTTAAACTCATGAGACCTCAACTATCTCGATGCATATGCAATCAGTTTGCCATACTGCATCAGAACATATCCTAATCCCTAGTGTAAAGTTATCTATCCTCGGCAAAGGATACTTATGCTTTACTGTCACCCCATTCAACTGTCTATAGTCAATACACAACCTCAAAGTCCCATTTTTCTTCTTCATAAATAAAAATGGGGCTCCCCAAGCTTGCACACTTAGTCTGGTAAAACCCTTCTCCAACAACTCTCGTAATTGAGCCTTAAGTTCCTTAAGTTCTACAAGTGTCATCCTTTATGGAGGAATAGATATAGGAGCAGACCCAGAACAAGGACAATAGCGAACTCTGTCTCCCGATCCGGGGATAAATTAGATAATTAAGCAGGAACACAACCAGGAAATTCTTAAGCCTCACATCAACCTCGAATTAATCTCAAAACACACATTTATGAAATTAATCTGGCTGGTACTGCTCAACTAAAACCTAAACTGTAAACCCTAAATCCTAAATCCTAAACCCTAAACCCTTAACCCTAAAACCTTAAACCCTAAACCAAAAACCTAAACACTAAAACCTAAACCCTAAACCCTAAACCCTAAACCCTAAAACCCTAAACCCCAAACACGAAAATCATAAATCCTAAACCCTAAACCCTAAAACCTAAACCCCAAAATCCTAAACCCTAAACCCTAAACCCTAAACCATAAAACCCAAAACCCTAAACCCTAAAACCATAAAACCATAAACACTAAACCCTAAACCCTAAAAACCTAAAATTCTAAACCCTAAACCCTAAAACACTAAACCCTAAACCATAGAACCTTAAACCCTAAACCTCCAAACCCTAAACCCAAACCCTAAAACCCTAGACCCTAAACCCTAAAACAATAAACCCTAAAACAATAAACCTTAAACCCTAAAACCCAAAACCCTAAACTGAAGGTTTATAAGGAGCAACGAAGCTTGAAGAGAAGGTTCCTCAACTTTTGTAGGAGGAATAATTTTGAAGCTCCTACGCCATCACTGCCACCAGCATCATCTGAATAAGTTTTTCTTACCCTTTAATTTTTAAATTTTATTATTTCTTTTGTGTGATTGAATTTAATTTCTTTTTTTTAGTTTTAATTTCTTTAATTTTGGTGTGAATTCATTTTGGTCTGTTTGGTTTGCTATTATATGTTGATTTTAATTTCTTGTATTTGAGTTGTTTTCATTTTTTTATTTGGTTAATTGTAATTTTCTCTTACTTGGGCCGTTGACTTGTCACATTAAGGACAATGTGATCTTTAAGTGTGAGGAGGTGACATTGATGTTCTTAATTGCATTGTGTGCATTGTGTTGAGTAGGATGTGTTAAGTCAAGAAGACTTTACTTCTTCTATTGATTTTGATAAAAGTCAAATAATCATAATATTATAAGATAAAAAAATATTAAGACGAATAATGCAAGTTGTAATATACAAGATGATATTTACAAAACTCCTTTATACTATTCTATTTATCTATCTATATCTCCATATCTCCCCCTATTTGTTATTAATAAAAAAGATAGTTTATTTTAGACGCTTCATCAACAAAAACAACCGTCTGGAGAGATAGAGATAAAAAGGAAGTTAGTGTTTGAGAAGAAGAAGCCTCAACAACAACTCCCTTTCAAACCAATAGAAGAACAAAAGAAGACGAAGCCTATTCAGAAGAAGAAGGTTTCATCGTCTGATGTTCCACAAAAGACACAAACTGTTGAAAAGAAGATGAAGACATCGTCTGAACAACTGCTAGTAACTTACAACCCTCCTTAACTAATAAAGAAGGAATATTTGAAGATGAAAATCATAGAAGAATCAACACTTGATTGTAATAGTGGTTAAATTATCATCAAAGAACCTTCTAAACAGAAAGTTAAGGTTCAAGTTGAACCTATAGCAGTAAATGATCAGACAATACATCTTTTAAGTCTTGAAGAACGAAGATTATATAGTGTTCTGCGAGACAAAAAGGTAGAACCATATCCATTAAAGATTACAAAAAATCCTTATATAATATATCTAGTGACAAGCAGAACGACAATCAAGATTGTACCAGATGCATAACCTAGAATTCCAGCACCGGTAGCAAGCAAAGAAAAAGGGAAGAAGAAGAAATTTCCTAAAAGGCAAGAATTTGATCTCACAGAAGAAGAGATTTAAACGGTAGTAAAGAAAATAGACGATATATGTCACGTAGCTCAATTTGTAAGCGTCTATTTATCACATCATATATCAAGGGAATTAGGAAGTAATTTTGGAGCATCTACTATAGATGAAAGCTTTAAGGTAGTTGGCTCAATATCATAGGGAAGGTATGAAAGTATCATAATTGAAGGTATTGTTTTTAACTTAGAAACCTTTGTGCATTTGCTCATTCATTTTAAACCCTTAGGTTTCATTACTTCAGTTAAAACTATCTTACACCTTCTAGGGCAACCGATTTACAAATTACCTAGACCTGATGATTTTGATATCCCTGATGGGAAATAACCTTTCAAAATACCCTCTATTAAAATCATAGAATTAGACGATTCAACTAGAAAACCATTTATCTTTGAATATATTCATCTACTTAGTGTAATGCTACAAGATCCTACCATTAATTCGGAGCTCATGAAGAATTTCATCGAATGGACTAAAGCTAGTCACAAGCAGACGACAGTTTAGGAAGCCTTAGCTAAAAACATTGAGGAAATTAATACTAAGGTTGATGTACTAGGCGATGCAGTGGGTGATCTTCATGAGGAATTAGCACTTCTATGTGTTTCTATAAAAGCGTCTGAAATAAACTATCTTTTTGATTAATAACAAATAGGGGGAGATAAATAGAAAAATAGAAAGGAAAATTTAGAAAATTATTATACATTACTTTGTATATCATATCTTGCATTATTTGTCTAAATATTATTTTTATCTTCTAATATTATGATTATTTGTTATTATCAAAAAGGGGGAGATTGTTAAGTCAATAAGACTTCACTTCT
Source organism: Erythroxylum baracoense (assembly GCA_025629805.1). NCBI lineage: Eukaryota > Viridiplantae > Streptophyta > Magnoliopsida > Malpighiales > Erythroxylaceae > Erythroxylum > Erythroxylum baracoense. Next base: position 8,705 of record JAOTAY010070829.1, on the reverse strand, counting down.
TCTATTGATTTTAATGAAAGTCAAATAATAATAATAATAGAAGTGTGTGAACTGTTTTGATGAATTTGTTAAGTGTGCAGATAAATATAAGTGGCACAAATCATCAAATAAAGACGATACTTAAATAAAAGCTGAATAAGACGGATCAGACGAAGTGATCAAGTCTAAGACATCAGACGAAACATACGAAGATAATTAAGTCGATGTAATTGAAGAATGTGCTAGAACGTCAGTTAGTTGGAGTTAGTTACAAGACTCAACTAATAACAGACTTTAGAAGACTTAACAAGCAGATTTCTTAAGAAGACCATTGGAGATTTAGGCTACAAATACTAGTCGTAGTCGTAGACTTCAATAAGAATTTTAAATGTACAAAAATACCCAAGAGAAATTTTGTGCTCAAGTGCTTATGCTGTGAAAAATATTATGAGAGAAAAGAAAGAAAGAAAGAGAGAAAATACATATATAACATTAGTGTGAAAGCTCAACCAATATCTTTTCGAGAGAAAGGAAGGCTAGAGCCTGAAGAGGCTAAGGAAGCAGATAAAGAATACTTTTTGAAAGAGACCTGAAGAGGCTCTGCAAGTGTAGAAATAATACTTGTAACATTGAAGGAGATAGTGAAATCTGAGACAAACTCTGAGGACAGGACATAGCCCAAGGTTAAGGGTGAACCAGTATAAATCATGGTGTCATATTCTCTAACTCTTACCTTTTTAATTTTCTCGTTGTTAAAAGAATAGATACTAATTTTCTCTATTGAATTACTCATCAATTTAAGTGCATTGTGTAAACTTGTAATAGTCTAAATTTGTCAAGAAAATCAAGAAAATTTTAAGGATTCATATCTTAGATGATTTAACACAATTCAACCCCCCTTCTTGTGTATTTTTCATATTATACATGATTTGTATATTAATAAGTGATTAACTTGAATCCCCAGACTTGAATCTTTGCTTGTCCTCAAGCAAAATAAATACAACCACTCAATTCTACCACTTCATTTTAAGATAGATCAAAACATACAATCCCTTAAATTCAAGTCAACTCAAATATCAAGTTAATGCACATATCATGACTCCTTTTTCATTAGTGTACATAAGCAAACTCATAATTAACACAATCACTTAAAGATAAGTAAGGATGTACAAATGAATCTTCCTCACGGTTTTCACTCATTTCGCTCAAGTGTTTAAGGGTTAGTGTTTCACTCAAACTTCCTATAGGAAACTACGCTATCATAGACTTGCTAATATACCAATTCTCCTCTACAATAATTGCATGCATAAATAGATTTACAGGACTTGTTTAGGGTTATAATGTGGTAAGGGTTAAGGTGGGTCAAAAGAGGGGAAGCAGGGTTCAGTACAAGCGTAAGTAAATTACAAAGCGGATAAAAATGGGATAACTAAACATAACTACGAGATATACGAATATAACTAATATTCTACACTTATTGATGCTATTCACTTGTTTTTCCTTTTTCTTTTCTCTTCTTTTTTCATTTTTTTCATTTTTCTTTCTTTTTTTCATACATGGAAGAACTATGAGTCAAAACTAGCACTATATGCAATGTAGTTTATACTTAACTTGTCTCCGTAAAACTTTCACACAATCCCAATTAATGTTTTACTTAATACTTTACTAAGCTTGTGAAAGGGTAGGATAACGGGGTTTAAAGTGTTAAAATTTTAGGATTTTTCAAGAAACAAAAGGTTAAGGCTCAACGGAGGTAGTAAGGAATAATTCACGGGTAAGTCATCTAAGCTAAGGGTTAACATAAAGAAGGCCTAGATCATCTCTATTAAGCATGCATCCAGTAGACTCAAACCGACTCAAAACAAGTTTTGAAGGTAGTAACCTATGGAAGTACCCTCATCAAATAAATGAAATGACTATAGATGGAGTCATATGGCTCAATCCTCACTTTGGCTCAATTGAAAACTCATTATACATCTCTACACTACCTCATTGCTTAAATTTCGATTTGTGACTAAGCTTAAGTAACCAACTACTTTTCATCACTCTATATGGTTCACTTTCTACTTAAGTACCCTAATATGAGTTCAAGCATGCATTCAATCTAATTCCAATAAACATGGCAGAATTTTATGGAAATATTTATTAGAGTGACTCAAAAGTGGTTCCATTGCTAACACAAAGCACATACATTATGCCTAAACATGCATCCTATTCAACACATTTTTTTTAAAACAATGCAACTAAGAACTTTGGTGTCACCTCCCTACACTTAAAGATCACATTGTCCTCAATGCAACAAATCAACAACCAAATAAAGGGAAATGACATCAAACCATGCAAAAAAATGAGAATAAACCAAACAAAAGAAATTTAAACAAACGAATGATATAAACCCAAACAGAAGATACTGAAGTCAAATCAACATTAAAAAAATTAGAACTAAACAAAAGAGATAACACTCAAACAAATAATATGAAACCAAATACAAATGAAATGAAATGCACTCACACACAAGAAAAAAATTTAAAAGTTAAGGGATAAGAAAAACTTAGTTCGATGATGGTGGTGATGGTGATGGTGTAGGAGCTTCAAAATTATTCCTCAGACAGAAGTTGAGGAACCTCTTCTTTAAACTACGCTGCTCCTTATGTACTGTCCACATTTGTGTGCTGAGCTCATTTAATTGAGATGTCATCCATTGTTGGATGCTGGCTATTTGTTCAAGGGTTTGTTGGAGTTGGTCAACCTCCGCTTATGCGCTTAGTTCCGTTGCTGCTATTTCATCTTCTAGATCTTGAACTGCTCGAGATGTGGAAGTCGGGACGCTACTGTACTAATGCTTCTCCTATTTTTCACTATAGTACACTTTTGAGGATTACAGAGTTCTATAGAATGAACCTCCATAATCTTCATCTTTCGAGTAAATCGGGAAGGGCGATCGATAAGTTGCTGCTAAATCGCTTTTGCCTTCACCGAAAACTTGACGACGCACTTCGTCACCCAATTTTCAAGCCATCATCTTCTTTGGTGCCACTGTTATAGAAATATCTGCGAGAACAAGAGAGAGAAAGTGAAATTCGAGCTTTGGAGAGAGAGAACGAAAAACTTGCCTAAATCCTTTTTGTTTGGAAAGATTAATGCATGAAAATGAAAAGAATGTAAGAATAATGAAATAATTGAGAAGAATACCAAGAATCTAAAGCGACATTGAAGAGTTTTAGAGAGTGAGAGGAGAAAAATTCATGGGTAAGAGAGAGAGCGAGAGTATGAAAATTTGAAGATAGTGTGAGAGAAAAAATGGGAGGGAAACTAGGAAACTTAAGTTTCCCTTCGGTATGGGATTCCCACACTCGTGGGAATTCCCACAATTCCCATAAGCGTGGGATTCCTCTCCAGAAACTTTATGGAGAGGATTCCCACGTTCATGGGAATCATTATAATTCCCACGAGCGTGGGATTCCTCTCCAAAAAGGAAATCTCTTCAGAAAGTTTCTGGAGAGGAATTAAAATCCAAAAAAAATCAACATGAACATCAATCAATCTTAATTTGGAAATAATCAAATCAAAGAACTCAAACAAAAACTAGACAAGTACAACACAAGAGATTAAACATGCTAAGTTAAGGTCGTTAGCTCGACCATTCAACATATACTCATGAAAAAGTGGAAGATAGGATAGAGATAAATTCCCTTGCTTGTGGATATGTCCCTCTATAATATGGTTTACATTGGTGCCCATTGACCTTGAATGTTTCCCCATTATCATTTTCTAGCTCCACAGCTCTATGAAGAAACACTTGAAGAATTTTAAAAGGCCCACTCCATTTTGACTTGAGTTTTCCAGGAAATAGTCGAAGTCTTGAGTTAAACAAAAGTACTAAATCCACACTCTTAAATTCCTTCTTCTTGATATGGCCATCATGTAACTTCTTAGCCCTTTCTTTATATAGTTTGGCATTTTCATAAGCATCATACCTCAACTCTTCCAACTCGTCGATGTGTAACAACCATCTTTCTCCTGCCAGTTTCCAATCCATGTTCAATTTCTTGATTACCCAATATGCTCTATGCTCTAATTCCAATGGTAAATGACACGCCTTGCCATACACAAGCCGATATGGTGTTGTGCCTATGGGAGTCTTAAAAGTTGTTTTGTAAGCCTACAGTGCATCGTCTAGTTTCATTGACCAATCTTTTCTTGAAATGTTCACTGTCTTCTCCAAAATCTTTTTCATCTCTCTATTCACCACCTCCACTTGACCACTAGTTTGGAGATGGTACGGGGTAGCCACTCTATGATAAACATTGTATCTTCTCATAAGGTTCTCAAAAGGTTTGTTGTTAAAGTGACTTCCCCCATCACTTATGATTGCTCTAGGAACCCCAAATCTAGTAAAAATCTTCTTAATGAAGTTATGAACCATCTTGTTGTCATTGGTTGGAGTAGCGACTGCTTCGACCCATCTAGAAATATAATCAACTCCTACGAAGATATAGGTATTGCCTTCAGAGGGTGGGAATGGTCCTATGAAGTCTAGACCGCATATATGAAATATCTCCACCTCTATTATATTCGAAAGTGGCATTTCATCTCGTTTTGATATGTTGCCAACTCTTGGACATCTATTATACTTAAGCACAAACTCTTGAGCATCTTTAAACATAGTTGGCCAACAAAATCCACACTCTAAAATCTGTGCCATAGTCTTGTTAGCTCCATAATGCCCTGCATATGGTGAGCTATGATATTGAGTTAAGATCTCAGGCATTTCATCTTCAGGAACACACCTGCCAATTAAACTATCAGCACTAATCTTATAGAGTACAGGTTCATCCCAAATATAATGAGCTCACTGAAATAAGAAATGCTTCATTTGTTGATATGATAAATCGGATGGACGATTACCACCTGAGAGGTAATTTGCAATATCTGCAAACCAAAGAAGGAAAGGGTTATCTACCATCATCAAAGTCTCATCAGGAAAGCTTTCCTTAATTTCATCTTCTTCTTCATGATGTCTAACTTCGAGCGTTGATAAGTGATCTGCTATGACATTTTTTGCTCCTTTCTTATCTTAGATTTAAATATTGAACACTTGGAGCAAGATTACCCATCGAATAAGCCTATCCTTGGCCTCCTTCTTAGTGAAAAGTTAACATAATGCTGCATGGTCTGTAAACACAATAACTTGTGAACCTAACAAATAAGACCGAATTTTTCACAAGAAAATACTACCGCAAGTAGTTCTTTTTTAGTGGTTGTATAATTCAATTGTGCTCCTGTCAACATCTTGCTTGCGTAATAGATAACATGCAACCTCTTCTCCTTCTGTTGACCTAGGACACACCCAACTAAATGGTCACTTGCGTCACACATGATCTCAAATGGTAGAGACCAATCCGACGATGTCAAAATTGGTGCTTTTATAAGAGCCTTCTTTAACCTGTTAAAAGCATTCAAATAGCCATCATCAAAAACAAAAGGCACATCTTTTACCAATAGATGAGTAAGAGATTTTACAATGAGGGAAAAATCTTTAATGAACCTTCAGTAAAACCCTGCATGACCAAGAAAAGCTCGGACACCCTTGATGTTAGAGGGAGGTGTTAACTTTTCAGTTACTTCTGTCTTGGCTCGATCCACTTCAGTCCCTTTGTATGAAATCTTATGGCCTAATACAATTCCCTCTTGGACCATGAAATGATATTTTTCCTAATTTAAAACTAAATGTGACTCCTCACATCTTTGGAGCACTTTTTCTAAGTTCAGCAGACAATGATTAAAAGTCTCTCCAAAAATAGAAAAGTCATCCATAAATACCTCCATAAAGTTTTCATTCATGTCCGCGAATATGGCCATCATTCACCTTTGAAATGTAGTAGGTGCATTACATAAACTGAAAGGCATTCTTCAATATGTAAAAGTTTCATATGCACATGTAAAAGTGGTCTTCTCTTGATCTTTCGGATATATAAATATTTGAATGTACCTTAAATATCCATCCAAAAAGCAACAAAAAGAATGACCAGCCACTCTCTCAATCATTTGGTCCACAAAAGGTAAAGGGAAATGATCCTTCTTAGTGGCCAAATTTAACTTTCTATAGTCAATGTACACTCGCCACCTTATGACAGTCTTAGTGGAAATTTTTTCCCCTTCTTCATTTTCTATCACTGTCATGCCACTCTTCGTTGGCACACACTATACTGGGCTCACCCACTCATTATCCGAAATGGGGTAAATTGTTCCTGCATCTAAAAGTTTCTCCACTTCCTTCTTTACAACCTTTTACATATTTGGATTTAACCTTCTTTGTTGTTCTTTTACAGTTCTACAACCTTCTTCCAAGTTAACTCTGTTCATCACCACATTGGGGCTAATCCCCTGAATATTAGAAATTTGCCACCCTAAAGCTTTCATCCTTCCACATTGGTGGTGGTACATATGGCCTGCTCTCTCCCCTTTCTTCTTCTATCTCCAGATTATTCTCTTTTTCTTGGCCATCATTTTCCGCACTTGGTTCTTCCATTTGCTTGCCACTCTGAACTGTAATTGCTTTGAGTTGCTCCTTTGGAATAACCTCATTATTGCTCGGTAAGCAACTTGCATATCAAAAAAATAAAGCATCAGTAAGTTGGCGTATCTTCCAAATTATCGATTGATGAGGAATGAATCTTCACAATCTGATCAAAATTTGCCTCCATCCTCTGTTGATTTTCCTCCTGGCTTTCGTACATCTTTTTATGACTTTTTACTTGAACTGCCAGTTTGGAATTAAACATCTCCATAAACTTATCGAACTTATTTTGCAATGCTCTGATTCGATCTTGCTAGAATCCTGGCAGTCCTTATGGTCTTTATTAGCCACCTTCATTATTGTTACTCCAAGAAAAGTTTGGGTGGTTTTTCCAACCCAGATTATATGTGTTCGAATATAGGTTATTATCTCGCTGCGGCTGGCCTAAATAGCTTACTTGTTTAATCTCGCTGGCTCCTAATAGGAAACATTTTGTTGAGTTGTGGTTGTTCTCCCCACACAGCTCACATTGTGCTTGTATTGCCTTAATTGCTGAGGTAGACGTTCCTTGCATGTTGATTAGCTACTTCGTCAAACCAGTGATTTGAGCCTGCAAGGCAGTAACTGAGTCAATAGATATCATACCTTTTTGTTCCTTCTGTCCTTGTCTACTCCTTTCGTTCAACCACATGCAGCTGTTGCTTGCTAATTCTTCCAACAAATCATGAGCTGCTTCTACCGTTTTTCTCATTAGTGAACCTCCAGTTGCTGCATCAATTATGACCCTTATGCTAGGAATCACTCCATTATAAAATGTTTAAAGTAGAAATTCTCTCGGGAGGTTATGATGTGGATAGCTCCTCTGAAGTTCCTTAAATCTCTCCTACGCTTATAAAGAGATTCTCCGTCATTTTGCTGGAAATTTGTTATCTCCTTGATAATCCTCATTGTCTTTGTCAACAAAAAATACTTGGCAAGGAATGTTTGGGTGAGTTCCTCCCCAGTCGTGATCTAGCCTGGATTCAAAGAATTGTACCATGCTTTAGCCCGATCCTTCAACGTGAATGAAAATAGTCACAGCTTCACCACATTGTCAGATATTCCGTTGAATTTGAATGTCACAGATCTCCAAAAAATTTACGATGTGGGCATTCGAATCCTCATCGGATAACCTGTAGAATTGCACACTATTTTGAAGAATGTTAAGTAGTGCCAGCTTTATCTCAAAATTATTCGCTTGAACTACCAGCCTCACTACTCCTTAAAGACTAAACCCTGGTGTCATAAAATCCATGAGTGTCATTTCCGATCCTCCTTGCTCTCTTTCTCTAGCCATATATTGATTTGAGAAATTTAGATGCTTTGCCCTTCTTATTTCTCTTTTGTGCTTCTTAATGTCAGGAAATTTGTCCTCCATAGCTTCTTTTATCGTTCATGTACTCCTTGTGTTCATGCATTTGCAAATACCCAAGGAAAAGTATCAAAAACTCTTAAATCAAAGTAATCTAAATCAAAGATGATGCTTAACAATCAATCCCCAGCAACGACATCAAAAACTTGTTAATGGTAAAACCTATCTACTTGTTTTATGTTTAAAAATTGCAAGTGAATGGGTCGTGACTTGTAGTAACCCACAGGGATTGATGCCTAGACACCGCTTAATTTAGACACAACTTTATTTAAGAAACTAAATTGCAAAATGCAAATAATCTGGAAAATTGAATTAAAATTAAATGACTAATGTAAACAATGGACAATACTGCAATTACAGAAAATCTGAATTCAAGAATCTAAATGCTATAGATTACTTTTTCCTTATTATGTGTCCCTCCTATTTTATTGATTGAATTGTGTCTCACCCTAGATTTTTGAATTTACTAATTACCCTCTCTTAAGGTGTAACTATTTTGCCCTAATCAAATTAACGGGAATTGATTAAATGATCTCTTAACTTACCCACATGAATCTCATCTCACTTACTCTCTCGATTTGTTGCAAGACAACAATTTAAGACAACAATCATCAAAGACACTTCATTCAATTCAATAAAATACGAGTTTTGAAAAAATAATTCAAAAACAATCCCTAAAACGAAATCAGCCTAACATGGTCTCCATAACATCATAAACAATCAAATAAACCATTTTTACAAAGAATAGAGAAGATTAAAATGAAAGAAAATTGAATAGAAAGATTCCTTCTCTTC
>JAOTAY010070819.1:0-17160 GCA_025629805.1 Erythroxylum baracoense | reverse complement strand
TGCACCATTTTGGTGTGAAGATTTGGTGTCTTCCTTGGAGTAGATTTATTGCACCAAAACACCAAATTTGGTGTTTTTGTGCCTTGGTTGGAGATGGCCTAAGAGCATAAGGAAATGTGAACTCATCAAGCTTAAAGCCTTTATGGTGCATTTTATACACAAACTCCAATGCACGCAAGTTCCCATTATCTGCAAAACCACCAATGATACTGTTCCAAGAAGCACTATTAGGCTCCGGCATTCGAAGAAACAAATCCACTACCTCCTTCATCAATCTTTCTTTACAATGCCCTGAAATAATAATGTTCCATGAAGTAGAATTTTCGGTAGAAATGATTTCATCAAAAACTTCTCTTGCATAATTTAAACTCCGACATTTAACATACAAATCCAAAAAGGTATTCATCAAAACAATATCATTATCTAATTTCTCTCCAGTAATTCTTCCATGAATCAGCCTACATAGTTCGATATTTCCCAAAAGACTACAAGCTTTTAAAACCACGGAATACATAAAACTATTAGGCACCTCTACTTTGGAATCCAACATCTGGGTGTACAACTTTATAGCTTCTTGAGGTTGACCGCTATTGGTGTATCCAGAGACCATCATCGTCCAAGTAACAATGTTTCTATCAGGCATTTCATCAAACAGTTTACGTCCTTGGAATCAATATACATTGATACTAAGTTCAATGACCTTGAAACTTGCTCCTATCTATGTAAACAACTGCTTGACCCTCTTACAATACCCACAGTAGGTTTTACTGCAAAAACAACATAAAACACTAAAGCAATTACAAACAAAGACAATAGCATCCTACCTTATCCAAGTTAAAAGAGAACCCAGAAAATAAAAGAACATATGATAGATGGAATTGTAGTGTTATAAACCTGAAAACCACTACAGGGGCGAAAGTTGACAACTTCTTGGCCTTGTCAAATGCCGTGTTTTTATCAAGTTTCCCAAGCTTTTCTTACTCGAACTCAGAAAGGAACCCATTCCCATAGCTCTCAGTTTAGTTATAAGTGGCCAAACAAACACAGAGAGAGTATAGCCAAAGATTGTCGAGAACAAGTGTCCTTTGATAAGTTTGGTGGCAAGAAGATGGTGAAGAGAAGGTGGTGGAGAGGAGAGGAGAAGCCCGAGAGGTTCGATGAAATGAAACTCAAGTAACTTTAGGTATATCTGTATTTTTTATACGGTTAGACCAGTTCGAACAAAACCGGCCGGTTCACTGATAAACCGATCGATTTTTCAACATAAAGGTTATTAAATGAAACCGAACTGGAGGCCGATTCAAACTATTTTCGGTCGGATCGACCAATCCGGTCCAGTTTTCAAAACTTTGGATTAATCAAGAAGTGTCAATTCCAATAGAACTCAAGCTTATTTATAACAAAATTTGGACGTTTTAGTAATTTAAGTGAAATTAAATTCTAATTTCAATCAATCTTTAATTAGAATTAGAAGTAATTCTAATTAAATATCAATTATGCCCAAATAAGATTCAATATCTCATATGTAATCATAAAGTTTCTCAAACTTTACAATTAAGTTCAACTTGATTAAAATATCTTTGCTCTCGTCAGCCCGTTATTTATGTGAGATCCATTAGGTTCTTAAATATGTTGGCAATGATTACAAATTATAATTATAATTCATAATTAGAATGAGATAAATTAAGAATCCTTTTAGTTTATATTTAATTCTCACATTAAACAATATATATTCATAGATCAAAATTAGAGTCTAGCAACTCATCATGAAACCAAAATATTTAAGAAGGCCAAAGTGGTTTTGATTAATCTTTTCGTGCATGATTTTTCTATATTATTCAAACCTTTTATAATATAATTTTTCGATTAGATAGAGCATGAAATTAATTTCTACCCTTTTGAGTCCAATCATATTAATTCTCCTTCATTGGCTATTGCTTCAAATAATGAAATTTGTAAACTTATTTACAAAACGTCATTCTACCTTGACCAAGAATATACTGATTGAGAACAACAGAACATTCCCCCTAATTACTTTAGGGTAATTAATCTTATCTTAAGCACTCAGCTACCTCCATATAGTTTATGCTTCATCTAATAACTATTGACTGAACGACCCATCCATGATTAAATAGGTCATAAATAGTATAACATAGCAATCCCTATACAAGATAACTTTAGAGATCTCAAATTAAAATATCACATATATAATCATCATAATAACAATTCCATAGACATACAAGTAATGTTTCAAATGGATTTTTCATATCGAGTTTGTTTAGTGAATTTATTCTTTAACAAGCACCCATATATTTGTTTAAGTATCTCCATATTTTAGTCTATAAGATTAACTAATTTCTTCATAAGGAAAAACAAAATATGTGCTACTCTTTTTATGTTCTATTAGTTTCCAGTTTTAATAGAACAATGATTAGGAACAATTTGGAAATAATTCATTACTGTAATATGAATCTCATAATTATAATCTCATTATAATTTTATTTATAATGTATAATTATCTCATGGACTTTATCATACACATCTAAACATGTACAAGATAAATAATGTCTTTAAATAATTGTCACTAAACTACAACCAATCATTTTACTGTAGCACTTAAACTAACACTTCTCACCCTTCACCTCGAAGGTACTTGAAGCCAAGGTTTCCTCCCATCATGAGGTAATGTCACTTTTGATCTTTGTTAAGAAAAATGCCCTCAGGATTAGATATCGGTTGAATTTACTAGCTCGAAAAATAGTAACGAAAATGAATATAAGCAAAATAAAATGGAACAGAATATAAAGATTTACGTGGCTCGGTCAATGTGACCTACGTCCACAGCCGAAGGGTGAGCAATTTTACTAATATGTAGAAATGTACAAAATGTACAAAGGGGTTTAATAAATTTCTCTACAAAAGAAATGAAAGAAAAAAGAAGGAATGCTAGTTTGGTGCCTCTCTAAAGCCTTAACATGTCCTCTATTTATAGCCAAATATGTGAGCTTCCGTCCAGAATTTAATTCCTCAATTTCCTACGTAAATCATGCAAATGGCCAACAATTGCCTAACATTTCCTTAAGTATTTGGTGGTCAACCCTATTTGGTGCCTTTTAGTTGTTAGTGGAGGGGCCAAGGCACCCATTTGTCAACAAATCTCCACCTTGACTTGGTCCTGAACAATTAGTGATCTGCTCCACCTTCTCCGGTAATGCCCCAATGGGCTGTTTTACCAACATTGAACACCAATCAAGTCCAAGCATTGCTTGAACTTGTAAACTGGAAGAGCCTTCGTAAACATAACAGCATGATTGTCCTTAGTATTGATCTTCTAAATAAGGACCTTCTTTTCTATAATAGTATCCCGAATGAAATGATACTTCACATCAATATGTTTCGCCCTCTCATGATACATCTAGTCTTTTGTCAAATGAATAGCACTCTGACTGTCACAATAAACAGTAGTAACCCCTTGATGTAGAGATAACTCGCCAAATAAACCTCTCAACCATAGTGCTTCCTTGATAGCCTCAGTGACTGCCATATCTTCAGCTTCAGTAGTAGATAAAGCCACCACATATTGTAGAGTAACTTTCTAGCTAATGGCACAACCTCCAATGTAAAATACATAACCCGTCAGAGACCTACGTCTGTCAAAATCATCGGTATAATCTGAATCTACAAAACCAACCAAAGTGTTGATGGTTCTACCAAACTCTAAATAAAATTTTGAAGTACCCTTCAAGTATTTGAGAATCCATTTCATCGCCTGCCAATCTTCTTTACCAGGATTGGCCATATATCTGCTAACGACCGTAACAGCTTTTGAAATATTGGAACGAGTACATACCATTGCATACATAATACTACCGACGACACTAGAATACAAAACCCGTGCCATATAATCTTCTTCTTCTTGTGAGTGTGGTGATTGAGTAGTTGATAGTATAAAATGACTAGCAAGAGGAGTACTAACTGCTTTGGCATCTCGCATGCTAAATCTCTCCAAAATTTATTGAGATAATTCTCCTAGGTCAAGAATAATTTACCAGCTCCTTGATCACGTCTTATCTCCATGCCAGGAATTTTCTTTACTGCTCCCAAATCTTTCGTCTCAAATTCACCAAGCAATAAGGCCTTTAAATGGTGAATATCTATGAAATTCTTGGTAGCAATGAGCATATCATCAACATATAACAACAAATAGATGAATCAGCCGTCATCTAACTTCCGGAAGTAAACACCACACTATCATACATGCTCCTGGAGAAATCATGACCCAACATAAATGAATTGAACCTTTTATACCACTGTCTTGGAGACTACTTCAACCTGTACAAGGATTTCTTCAACAAACACACCTGGTCTTCTTTTCTTGCCACTTTAAAACCTTTAGGTTGTTTCATATAAATCTGCTCATCTAATTCACCATGCAAGAATGTTGTCTTGACGTCAAGCTGTTCTAATTCCAAATCAAACATGGCAACTAATGCAAGTAATACACGACTAGAGCTATGTTTCACCACTTGTGAGAAAACATCATTAAAATCAACACCTTGTACCTGACTGTAGCCCTTTGCAACTAAACGTGCCTTATACCTTGCATTTTCAACAACTGAAGTACTTTCTTTTCTTTTGAAGACCCATTTGCAAACAACAATTTTCTTACCCTTTGGCAGCTTCACCAGAACCTAAGTATCATCCTTTTGCAGAGATTCCATTTCTTCTTTCATAGCCACTACCCACTTATCAGCATTAGTACTTGAAACTGCCTCCGTATATGTGGAAGGTTCATTGTCTCTACCTATTTCCTGTGCCAATGATAATGCATATGCAACTAAATTTGCATACCTCTGTGGTGGTAAAATTTTTCGTCTTGGTCTATCTCTGGCTATGGAATGTGCTTCTTCTACTGGTTCATCAACTTGATATGTCGGATGTGTAGAAGAAGTCTTTGAAGGATTTGAATTACCAATCTCTAACTTCACCTGTTTTTGTGTACTATTCTCTTTTTCTAAATTACAAGACTCTTTTCTAGGATATATCGTAGAAAATTCATCAAATGTAACATTCCTACTAATTACAAATTTAGGTGACTTAGGATCAGGACATCATAAATGATATCCTTTCACCCTTGAAGCATAACCTAGAAAAATACATTTCTTAGCCCTAGGCTCTAACTTTCTCTCATTTACATGCATATACGCTGGACACCCAAATATTCTTAAAGTAGAGTAATCAGCAGGAGTACCTGACCAAACTTCCTCTGGAGTTTTGAAATTGAGAGGAGCACAAGGAGAGCCATTGACGATATAGCAAGCTGTAGCAATGACTTCTGCCCAAAAATCAAGTGTCAACCCTGCATTAGAGATCATACACCGAGCCCTTTCCAAAAGAGTCCCGTTCATGCGCTCAACAACTCCATTTTATTGCAGAGTCATTCTGACAATGTAATGTCAAGCAATTCCTTCATTCTTACAAAATTCATTGAATTCACTTCCACAAAATTCCAAACCATTACCTGTCTGCTTTTCAATCAAAACTTTCCGTTGCTTAAAGGTTAAGAAAGCAACATTCTTATGTTTCAAGAAATACACCCAAACCTTCCTTGAATAATCATCAATAAAAGTTAACATATACCAGGCACCACCTTTAGATGGAACATGAGAGGGCCCCCAAAGATCAGAATGAATATAATCTAAAATACCTTTAGTTTTGTGGACAACTGGAGAACTGAAACTGACTCGTTTCTACTTCCTAAAGATACAATGCTCACAAAAGTCCATATTACCGGTACTTTGACCAGTAGACCTCTCTTGTTTAATAACGTTAAACCTTTCTCACTCATGTATCCCAAATGCATATGTCACAATTTGGTAATGTCACCATCAGTAGAGACTGCCGCAGCACCTGTTACTATAGATCCCTGCAAAACATACAAACTACCAGACTTGCAAGCTTACATCAATCCAAGAGCACCTTTAGAAAATTTCAAAACTCCACCTTCATCTGAGAACTTGCACCCTTGAGAATCGAGAGTGCCCAAAGAGATGAGATTTTTCTTAAAATTAGGAACGTGTCTAACGTCAGTGAATGTTCTAATGATACCATCATACAGTTTGATCTGAATTGTACCTTTACCAATAACTTTATAGGCATCATTATTACCCATCAAAACAATTCCACAATCCAATGACTAATAAGTGGAAAAACACTCCCTGTCGGGACTTATATGGTAAGAACAACCCGAATCTAAAATCCACTCCTTATTAGACCTGACTTTTTCTTTTGCGGCTACAAAGATAATTCCCTCATTCTCATCTGCCGCTACACTAGCTTCGGCGATCTTACTGTTATTCTGCTCAATTTTATTTTTCTCCTTATATTTTAATTTATAGCAGTCAACTTTTATATGCCCCTTTTTCTTGCAATAATTACAAATTTTATTTTTATGTCTGGACTTTGACCTGTCTTTGGATTTACTTCTTTCAAAATCTCTATTTTCAGATCTACCCCGTACAAATAGTCCCTGTGCCTGACTTCCATTAGTCTCCCCAGTGATGTCCTTATCAATCTGCTCTTTTGGCTTTAATGCAAACTTAATGTTATTATATGAGACTGACTTTTTCCCATAAATCATAGTATCAGGAAAATATTTAAAGGACTGAGGAAGGGAACATAACAACAATATAACTTGATCTTCATCCTCAATTTTTATATCTACATTCTTCAAATCCAAAATAAGAGAATCAAATTTATCTAGATGTGAAAGAATAGATGTACCTTCTGTCATCCTCAACATGTACAACTTCTGTTTTAAATAAAGCTGATTTTCCACCGTCTTCTTCATGTACATAGCTTTCAACTTGTCTCACATACCTTTAGCTGCGTTTTCACCAGCAACCTCCTGCAAAACCTTATTAGAAAGATTCAATATAATGGCCGATCTAGCCTTTTTATCTAGATCCGTAAATTTATCTGATGCTATATCTGCTGGCTTTTTCTCCACTCTATCAAGTGCAATCTCACACCCATCTTGTATTAAAATGACCTGCATCTTGAGCTGCCACATACAAAAGTTAACGCTTTGGTCAACCTTTTCAATAGAGGTCTTTGTTATCGTCATGATGGCTAAAAATTGATATCCTGACTATTTTTCAAAAAGTGGGCCCCATAAGTGAAACCGGGACAGCGGGCCCTACAAAAGCATTAGATGTGGACCCCTAAGGCAAAGTCAGGACGTGGGCCCCACACGAGAAATTGAACTACGGGCCCCACAAAAGCATAGGACGCCGGCCCCACAGGCAAAGTCGAGACGTGGCCCTCATAGACAAAGTTGAACTCTGTTTACAAAACCGAGGCAGTGGGCCCCATAAGATAAAATCGAGGTAGTGGGCCCCGCAAGATAAATCCGAGGTAGTAGACCCCGTTTAGACTCACAATAAAAATCTAAGTTACTTTCTGATGTGGAGGGTCTACCTTAGTGGCAACCACAGAGCGTACGGTAAGTTAGACCAACAGGAGAAGCTCTGATACCAGTTTGTTAAAGAAAATGCCCGAAAAAATAGTAACGAATATAAATATAGGCAAAATAAAATGGGACAGGATACAAAGATTTACGTGGTTCGATCAATGTGACCTACGTCTACGGCCAGAAGGTGAGCAATTTTACTAATATGTGGAGAACATACACATAAGACTTTACAAAATTTCTCAACAAGAGAAAACTGAACGAAGAATGAAGGAATGAGTTGTTTTTGATGAATCTTTTGAAGCCTCAACATATCTTCTATTTATAGCTGAAGTACCAAGCTTCTGTCCAAAATGAATTTGTCAAATTCCTTCAATCTGTGCGCAATCTTCGTTCATGAAAAATGCATGCCAAGCATGCTTGAAGACTTTGGAGATTTTGGCCTAACATGGCCAAAATACAAAATCCAGAAATAATACATTACCAAAGGAAAAAACATAAGCACATGATTGAAGCATGATTCTTCAGAAGGAAATAGGCATTGAATGCTTTTGCTAGCAAGAAAAAGAAGAGCATAAATATGTGATTGAAATCTGAGATACAAGTTGAAGAAAAAAACTATGGAGATGGAAATTTGGTGCGGAGACAGAGGGTAGTAATGATGCCATAACTTTTGACTTGTGAGGGGCCAGGGCATGCATTTGTCAACAACAAGTAATATAACTTCAACGATTTTTACAATGTTAAAATCTGCAATGCAACTATATAAAGTCGTATCACTTCCAGTTATATGTAATTTCTTAAATAAACATACCCAAGTAACCGACAAAATTAATCCATGACCATTTGTAACTTGATAGAAAATTATTGGATGACCAATTATAACTTGTTATAAGACCAGTATTGGGTACACATTGGCTATGTTCAACACAATCAAACTTTATTCGAAAGAGAGATACGGTGACTTTGCCAAGGTCATCCTTTAATGGACCATGAAATGGAATTACCTTACTAAAAAGTTTCAATTGCAGATTAAGGATCACACTGCAATGAATTGCACTTCAAGGTTCAAGGTATCAAACTGTGAGGCGATAAGTGGGGATGGCGAGTAAAGGTGTTGCTCTTGGTGTTACCAAGCTGAAGACTTCAGTCATATCGAGCTCACTTGGCAACATACCGCCCGGAAGTTCCCAATCAAAACTATGGACCAACCTTGCCAGGATTAGACGCACGGTGGTCATGCCCATTTGCATTCCAGGACAGCTTCTGCGACCAGAACCAAATGGAAGTAACTCAAAGTCCTGTCCTCGGAAGTCTATGTTACACCCCACAAACCTCTCTGGAAAAAACGTTTCTGCATGTGACCAGACTGTTGGATCTCTCCCAATGGCCCAAGTGTTGATGAAGATGCGAGAGTTTTTGGGTATGTGAAAGCCTTCGATGGTGATTTCTTCAGTTGACATGTGAGGAACCAACAATGGTACAACTGGGTGGAGCCTGAAAGTTTCTTTGATAACCATGTCTAAGTAGTTCAAGCCTTCCAGGTCTGATTCTTCTACTATTCTGTTCAGGGTTACCTTTTCATCCAATTCTTTTTGAAGTTTCTTCATTATTTGAGGGTTCTTTATGAGCTCTGACAGTGCCCACTCAACTACCGTCGTTGAAGTGTCCACTGAAGCTTCAAACATGTCCTGCAGTGAAATCCGAATGAGGAAAGCATAATTAGATGGATCAAAGTCCGAGTCAGGATGCTATCTCAAGAAACGAAAAGTAGAAAGTCTTGAATCACTAAACACACTTTAAGAGTATGTTAATCTCCCCTAGTTAGTATAATGTTATGCACCAATGGAATTAAAAGAACGAAAGAGAAGCAATGTAATTTTTGGTAATTGAAAACAAGCTAATTTTGAAATTAATGATAATAGCAGACCTTAAGTGGTGTCTGTCAAAATTGAACTTATTATTATTAAATCAACGTTAGACATTAAAGTGGATATAACCCAATTATATGAAATACTATTTGCTAATATGTGCTTTTAAAACAATAATACTATAAAATATAAATATAAAAATTCAAGTTCTAAACAACTACGCTAATAAAAATAACTCTTAACTTCACTCAATATTATTATATTAATTCTAACTTTAAAAGTGAAGCGAGCTTTCAATTTTCTCATAACAATAGTTTCATATTTATGTTAAGGTTTTTGTTAATATGGCTGATATTCGATGTTTATGTTAAGACCTTTGTTAATATTTCTGATATGACATGTCATATTAAAAATTTCTTTTTAACCATACAATTGTCACGTAAGATAGGGTTCCATGTAAAATATTTGTCATTCAAAAAAAATATGTAAAATATTGGAAAAATAGTAGGCTTCCTTCTCCTCTGTGCTGATTTTAATGTGCCTTTACTTCTCTCAGGCAACGAAACCATACTTATTGTTAAAATACTTGCTGGAATGGAATCAACATCACTCCATTATATAGTTCTTTGCTTTGTGCAACAAGTAAAATCTGGTTGTTATCATTATGTTTCAAAAGTCAAAACAGAAGCCAACGCATCAATTAAAGGAAGACTTGTAGGACTTGTCTTACTAATGAGTAGTCGCAGAATCTCTGTTACACTCATTTCCACTGAAGACTCGGTTTTAGGACTCGATGGATTTAAAATCTTTAGATTCAATGGCACCATACTGCCTGAAATACTTTGAGTAGCACTCACAAGGTAGTCTTGACATGAGGAGCGAACAGCAATCATCATAACATACACAATTAGATCACACAACAAAGAAGTGAATCTTGAGATCTATCGAGAACCCGTCTTGAACAACGGAAGCATTAGGTCAGCTAAGAAAGCCGAAATATTCAAAGAGGGTATATTAGCCGAAGTGAGAGGTGATGTCAGATTTAGAGGATCTAGTAGTTAGTAATATTGAAGAAAGTGGAGGAAGTAGGAAGGCCCAATAGAAGAAAGGAAGTTCCGGAGAAGATGAAGGGTATTACGGAGTTAATGTAAAACTAGCAGGAGAAAAAGAAAACCTAAACAATTTTAGGGTTAATTAGTTTTAACATATTTTTATTAAAACATATTTTTAACATATTCAATATAATAACGAAGATGCTACCTTAATACAATAAATTTCTCATTCATTGTCATGAATTCTTAATCTTGTTTAACATCATAATATATATAATATCATATCGTAAAAGTGAATCAATGTATAAATTTCTAAAGATTATTAATCTAAATTTAATTAATTATTTTCAAAAATGATATTTTAAAAATCTAAATTAGAATTATTTTTGAATCAATCTAAACTTAAGATATTATAAATGGTTAATCAGAACTTTTACTAGTACAATGTTAAATTGGGATGTTGAGGGCAGAAAGTGACATTAACGGTAGTGAGTAATGGATAACTCTTGTAGACTTTTAATTCCATATCAAAAGAGAAGGGGAGATTGTGAATTGTTGATTAAGTTTTGATGAGAATATCAAAAGTTTGAAGTGAAGAAATTATGAAATTTCATATCTATTGATAATGATGCCACGAGCGATAAGTGACTCTTAATAGACCTATTTCAATTTTGCTCAGAAGATTATGGATCAATTGACATTCGACAAGCCGATGGTTGACAGTAAAAGTCAGATGAATCACTCAATGGATACCTACTATATTGCAAGAAATTAACTGATGGTATATCCGTAAATCTAAATCAAAGGAGTGGAAGATCAACGTACCATCATTACGGCTTTAATGTTGTCCCGAGAAATACTGTCCTCAGTTTCTTGGGATCCTACGAAACCCAACAAGATATCAACAAAGTCCTTGGTTCGGTTGTCATTCTTGTTTTGTACATGGTCATCGATGATCTTCTCTAAGAAACTATCAAACACCTTGCCAACAGCCTTCATACGCTTCCTAAGACCCTGAAGATCAAACGGGGAAATCAGCGGAATGTAATCAGCCAAGTTGGGAGCTGCTACTAATTGCATGCCGTCGTGAATCACTGCTGTAAAACCTCTATCACTGAACTCCTTTTCTGTATAATTCTTGCCAAAAACCATTCTGCAACTGATATCAGCACCAAGAGACGAGACCTTTGCACTGAGATTAACAGCAACTCGTTCATAAGAAGCCTGTTTAATGGAATCAACCAACAGGTGAATCTTTTCTTTTCTTAGGGACCTGAAGGAATTGACTTTAAGGTTGCTAAGCAACTCTGGAGTGCAAAGCGTGCGCATATTTCTCCAATAAGGTCCGTAAGGAGAAAAAGACATGGTCTTCTGCTCGTAACCAATATACTTTGCAGCCTCAACTGGTTTTCTGCTTGCATACACAAGATCATGCGTCTTGAGTCTTAGGAGACTAAACAACAAAGGTTGGGACGAAGCCTAACCTCATGTGCGTGAGCGGACCATATCTTTTGGCTAGGCTGTGTAAAGCTCGCTGAGGTTACTTTGTTAGATAATTTCATTACGTGACCCATATATTTTGTTTTAATCATTTTAAGTATATTAAACCCCATTAGTTATTTGAATAAGAGATATTAAGTTTAATAAAAATAAATAATCTGATATATTTACGATGATGAAACGTAAAATAAGGATAATGGAAAGAGATATCGTTTGAATTTTAAACTGATAATTACTTCCTCTCTCTCTACCTATTAAGTTTTTCACGTATCTCTCCTTCAGATAATATATGAAAAATAACGAAACAAAGGCAAGAGAAAATAAAATTTAAAAATATCTTGAAGATTATTGTAGATTATCTGTTCAGAAAGTATCAGATATATGCTTATATTATTGTGAAAATTTTTAGATTCTAAGATCCTGCGATTATGTGTAACACCTTATGGTTTGATACCATAATATGAAGAACTTGTTAGTGATATAGATGATATGGTAGATGATGCTACTAGGAAGAAAAGAAAACACCCTGTTTATAATAAAAATTGAGCTAAGCCTTACATTGAATTAGGAATGATTTTTCTTAATCATTTGCAATTTAAACTTGTAGTTAATTTGTTGTCCATCAAAACAAAGAGGGTTGTCATGTTTACCAAAGATAAGCTCAAATTTGCCCAAGGTAAATATAGGATAGAGAACTGCCCTTGGTATATAGGAGCATTTGATAAGAAGCTGCACTCTTTTCAAGTAAGAAAATTTAGGAACACCCATGACTGTGACAAGGTATATACAAATCCTAGGATGAACATCAGCATCTCATCTGACTTGTTGAAGGATAAGTTTAAAAGGGAGATATTTTTGAAAAATGATAATATCATATTTTACGTTAAGGATACAAAAGAATACAGAAGTGACCAAAAAGTAAAATGTTGACCACGTATCTAAGAGGGGCATGATCATGACATGTAGCTACTGCCATATAGAAGGACACAACAAAAGAGGTTGCCCTTGGAAGGGCAGAGATATAATTTCTATAATGTTTTGTCTTTTATGTGGTACAACTAAGTTTTTTTCCATAATAGTGGAAAATCTTATGGTTTTTTTTGTTTCATTTTCACTGTTATCAATAGCAGGTTCCAACTTAGTTTCAAAATCCTCACCTATACCAATTAACCCCAGAAAACATATTCACAGATCAAACCAACACTGAAATTCCAGTAAATGCCTTTGCATCTGCATCTAATAATGCTGAAAGGGAAAAGAAAGCTAAAAGAGGAGCAAATGCCTCTGCCTCTGCTACTGTGTATGTATCTACTAGTATCATGACTACTTCAGGTATTGCCAATACCTCAAGTACTGCTCATGTATGTGGAAGTGCAAATACAACAGCCTCAAATTTTCTCTCAACACCTGAAGGTGCTTCAGAAACAAAAAAAATATTTATACATCTTCAAAGGCCACTGCCAAAAAGACCACTAAAGGGAGAAGAGGGCATGGTTATTGTGTTGCAGATGATAGAAGTGGAATGAAGATGTTTCTTGCTGGCTGATCTAGTCCAAATTCTCAAGCGAAAATTTTAGGAAAAAGGCCTGTCACATACTCTTCTCTTCAACAGGAAGCAAATAGGAAGTTCAAGAAATGATGGAACAGATGGGGATATACACAAATCAAAACACAGGGTTGCAGATACTAAATGTAAGTGTTAAATATTTGCATTCTTAAGTGATACAACTTAAGTTAATAATGTTAGCATTTTATCTTCAGCTTGGAAGGTGAAGTTAGAGACTACTAAACCTGGGGCAAAAATCAAAAAAGAGCAAGCAAGTTATTACTGGGCATGTGAATCCAAGTCAAGAAAGTCAAACTACATCTTCAAAGGGAAAGGAGAAAATGTACACTAAAATGTGTTTGTTAGTGAGCTGAACAATTTTATGATATTTGTGTACTGAACAAGAAACTGAAACTGCATCTTCAATGTACATACCTTATATCCATCAGTTTTGTGATATTTGTGTGCTGAATAATGGTTGTGAGGTTGGATATCTATTGAATGTAAGGATCTTGTTGGCATTTATATGTTATGAAATGAATGAATGCAATGACTACTAATTTCAGTCTTAATTGCTTTTCTTTTAGGGTTTTTCTTCTTTTTTTTTTAAGTTCATGAATGTTAGATGATGAAACTGCATTTGTTTACGTATGCCACAAAACACTTTCATTAAGCTCAATTACATTTACACAAGATGTACATTATTAACACAAAGAGTAACCAAATGAACAATTAAGCCCATAATTTTACAACACATAATTTCCAAGATATGAGTCCTTAATTTCACAATCATAAGATGGTTCCAGATGTTGAAACATCAAACAATTTCACTTTCCAATATCAGGTAAGCTCAATTACATTTAGACATTGTTTTATTACATAAAACCATTTCCAGGTAAGGCTTTAAATATACAACTATTGCCTAAATTGCCTTCATTATTTAGGCTAACAAACATAAGCAAAACTACTAAACACAAGCTTAAAGAAGCTACAAATTTCCAGTTACGGATGGCAATGGGTAGGGTTCAATTCGGGTATTACTCCACCTATATCCATATCTATTTTTTATGACTTAACCCATATTCATATCCATATCCATCAGTTTTTACAATTTACTACCCATATCCAAATCTATTGGATTGTTCGGGTTTTTGGATATCTATCGGGTTGTATAGCACATAAAAATATAACTTCTAAATAGAAAATATAAAGAGCAGATTTTTGCGAACTCTCTAAATCAAAATTAGTTTAATAATAATAAGTTAAGATTTTGATTTGTATGTCTTAAAAAACTATAAAATTGGAATAATAAAAATCATAATGTTTAGTGTAAAGACAATATATATTTTTCACAATCAAGAACTAGAACAAAAACTGAAATATCCAAAGTTTCAAATTCTCTTTGCGTGAACTCCACAACATTCAAAACTCCATCTCCATATCATTTGTATTATTATCATCTTATAAGAAATAAAATATGATAAAAAAAGTGAGGACTGAGGAGTAAAGTAAATATTTTAAAGCTGTTTCTTCTCATAAAATATTAATATTTTATTATATTTAACCATAAATATTCAAAAAAACATAAAAATAAAGTTAAAAAATGGATAGGAAATAAGTATCCATCGGTTCAGTTTATCACTAGACCCATATCTAAATTCATATCCACATTTATGTTTCAGAATCCATTTAAAATCTAATTTTTAGCCTTCATGTTTAATTTTTTTTGGGTCAAATAATGCATTAATCAGGTTAAAAATTCATTGTCATTCCTAATTGTGCCTCCAGCTTTGGTCCCTATTATTAATTTCCAGGCTTGATTCACTGGTCGTGATCATATAAATCTATTGATCTTCATACGTAGGATTATAGTATAAGGTTATATGTAAGAATTGACAATAAGTTGGATGAAGTTATATTCAGTCTGACTCGAAATCTGTTATACACAATTCTGATTAAGTTTGAAATCCGAATAAATTTAAGACGGACAACCGACCAAGCCACCTCAAAAATGATATCGTTTTGAAGTCAAAATTCAATTCATCTGACGTTTCGAGCCAACCCCCACTCTCGAACCCAAATAATACGAACCTAATTCGTGAAGCTCGAGTTGGAGCAAACTGAAAATATGTATACGTGAGATAAATAGTAGGGGTGGCTTTGCCGTCCTTGTTAGTTTTTATCTCTACTAATTTCAATTTCAAAAATGTCATATCGATTAATAAGATTAATTTTTAAGGTAATATTTTGAAACATTTCAACATGAAATATTTTTAATGTTAATTTCAAATGTAATTTAATTATTTTGAGATTTGTACGTACTGAATTTTTAAAAATTGTAATTTACTGAGATGAAATATGAAAAAGTGAAATTGATTTTAAACTTATAAAATATTAAAATTTTATTATAATGATTAAAAGTACTATAAATTTTTTAAATAAATTAAAATGTATTTAAAAAAGCAATTGAATTCAAATATTATTTTCACATATTTTAAAAGTTATTATTATTATTTTTTAATATTAGAAGTTATTAAATTTTTAATAAGTTTACAATATAAGGTTTTCAAACTTGTTTACAAGTTTTTCAAAATTATGCACTGGGAAATTTTTTAGTAATTTTTAATTTCTTTCTTTACATCAATAAATACTATTTATATTTCTATATGTAACGGTTTTTTTTTATGATTCCATGTAAAAGAGTAAAATTTTTATGTTATTTTTATAATAGTTTTATGTTATATTTAATATTTTTTATTAATTATTACAATGTTTAAAAATAAATGATATTAATCCAATTTCTTATTTTAAAAACATTCAGTGGATAAGATTGTTGTTAAGTAAATTATAGTCACTTGTAAATATGAAAATATAGATAAAATCAAAATTAATTAAAATTCGAGTTCGAGCTTAAATTAAATATTCTCTTTCAAATTTAAATTTTGAGAGATTTTAAGCTCCAATTTACCTCGAGTTTAAACCTTTGATACAACACATAACGAATTTGTATTAATAAAACTCAACCCTAAAATAATATAACATTTTTGAAAATGTACTCAATTATGTAAGTATATTGAATTAATTTAACCAAAATTTTTCTATTTTTAGGTGCTATCATCAAAAATAACTAGGCATCTAGTGTCAAGACCTCATTTAGTTATCTTTTCCTAGATTATACAATTATGGGTTGTTTCACTTTATTGCAACGGTAGCAAGTAAAGTTTATGTAATCTTATTGGTTTTTTGTTTTTATTAGCCAAAATGATTTTAAATTTATAAAAAATTGATGTGAACTCTAAAATAAACATGCAAACATCCATTTTTCCACATTTAAATTGTTACTTTGAAGAATTTTCGGGAATTTTCATTGTTCATCTAATCAAAATCTAAAGGTGTTTCATTTCGTAATGCACTTTTTCTTAAGTCATCATTTTTCTGCTATGAACTGGGAAAAAAAAATTAGCCACAATAATCATATTATAATGGTAGAAAAATAATTGGATAATTGAAAGTACAAGAAATTCTTGGATACCGTTTAAAGTAATAGCGGGGTAGATGGTAATTTACCCTAACCGTTTTTACTGATTTTGGTGAAAGAATAAAGAATGAAACAATGAGGCCATCTAGCTACACAACTTAATTAGAAATGGAATCAATCTATCTTAAATGAATCGCCGGTTTAGAGAAATCTTGATCGCTTGCACTCAGTTGGGAGACCCT
>JAOTAY010070734.1:0-17165 GCA_025629805.1 Erythroxylum baracoense | reverse complement strand
CATGCGATATGTCTGTCCTAACTTCTCTAATTGGTCTCCTCGTAGACCCGTTTCCCTGATCCGACCCGCTATGTGGGACCGGGATGTTACATCTAGTATGGAATATATTCTCCCTCTATAGCTCTTAGTTCATTTTATTTTATTTAAAGATATAGTTCCCTCTTAGTAACAAACGTCTTGCCTTTAGCAACCTACTTAACCTCTTCAATTTTAAAATATTTAATTGAAGGTTTAACCTTTCTCTCATCCTAATCACTTGGACTTTTCTCCTCTCCATCATCCTCCATGATCATAACCTTCTTATATAGGCACTGATATGTAATATGGTCGATTCACAAACATGAAAATTATTTACTATCTCTATTTTCAGATGGTAAATAATTAATTTTATTTTTTTCTTAAATTTTAATTACCATCCTTAACTTTAAGTGGCTCATTTTTCACTTTAGGAGAACTCGTATTCCAATTGGGCCTTAAAGAATCTCTAGTACTAGTAGAGTCCTTTGATATTCCTTTACACTTTAGTTATATGTCCACCTTTATAACCAGTAAACCATCTTTTCCAATTCCACATAGTATTGTAGCTCTACTAAATTAGCAATTTTTCTATTTAACCCTTTCAATAACCTTTATCATTGCTCCTATATTCTCCTTTATATTGGCTCATATTTATGACTACTTTCATTACCTTATAGTAGTCTTCCACACTCTTTAATCCTTAGGTAAGACTTTGCTACCTTTGAAGATCCTTATAATAGCAATTTGGCACAACACTCTTTCTTATAATTTCCTTCAATTCATTCTAACTCTCTATAGGTCACTCCCAATTTTGTCCCTTATTATTTACCATTTCATCCCACTTAATTATGGTATGATTGGTAAACTTTATTATCTTTATCTTTACCTTCTTCTTCTTAGAGTAGTTATGTTATTCAAATATCAATTATATCCTTGTCTCCCACTCTAAATAAGTTTTATAATCATTCCTAACTGTTAGAGAACGTTATGAGTGCTTGATTGATTATATATTTACTCTTTGATTCTTATTTAATAAAGTTATAAAGTGCTTAAGATACTTATTTTGGTTCATATTTGGTTTTGGGTACAAGTTGGAAGCACAAGGATTAAAATAAGCTAAAAGAGCGTATTATTCGAATTGATCAAGATGAGATGAAAGCTGATATGATAATCTTGCAATTGAGACCGATAGATATTATCATAGGTATGGACTAACTCACTGCACACAGGGCCGTGATGAACTATTATACTAAGGACGTGATTATTGAATCTCCTACTCAGCTGAGAGTAATATTTTGGGGTGTTAGTTAAGCAGTGCCAACCAGATTAATTTTCTCGATGAGTGCCTTTAGGCTGATTTGGGGTGGATGTGAGGCTTAGCTAGCCTATGTAACTGATACCCAGACTAAGTAGACAGTTTAGGATATTCCTATTGTTAGGGATTTCCCGAACGTGTTTCCCAGTTAATTACCAGGTTTACCCCTAAAAAGAGAGACAGAGTTTATGATTGACTTAGTTCTAGGTACTACTCCTATATCAATTCCTCCATATAGGATGACACCTATGGAACTTAAGGAACTGAAGACTCAATTACAAGAGTTATTAGACAAGGGCTTCATCAGACCCTGTGTATCACCTTAGAGAGCTCCAGTATTATTTGTAAAGAAGAAAGATGGGACCTTGAAATTATAGATTGATTATAAACAGTTGAATCAAGTTACAGTAAAGAATAAGTACCCATTACCAAGAATTGATGATCTACTTGATCAACTATAAGGAGCTCAGGTGTTCACTAAATTGGATCTGAGATCAGGTTACTATCAGTTGAAGATAGAAAAAGCTGATGTATCGAAAAGTGCATTTAGGATCTAATATGGGAATTTTGAGTTTTTGGTAATGCCTTTTGGATTGACAAATGCTCCGATGGCTTTTATGGAACTGATGAACAAGGTACTTCAATCTTACCTAGACCACTTTGTGATTGTATTTATTAATGACATTTTGGTGTATTTGAAGAGTATAGAGGAGCATTCTGAACATTTGAGGCTAGTTCTACAGATTATGAGGGAGAAACAGTTGTATGCCAAGTTCAATAAATGTGAATTTTGGCTTGATCAAGTGGTATTTTTGGGTCACATAGTACTTGGATAGGGCATTCAAGTGGACCTAAAGCAAGTTAAAGCAATAATGAAGTGGATAGCCCCAAAGAATGTATATGATATTTGGAGTTTTCTTAGATTAGCAGGATATTATAGGAGGTTTGTCGAGGGGTTTTCATTGATCTCGGCCCCTTTGACAAAGGTTCTGAAGAAGATTGTACCCTTCAGATGGATTAATGAGTGCCAAAGGATTTTTGAAGAATTAAAACACCAATTGACTATAGCACCGGTGTTAGCTATTCCATCTAGAACAGGAAGATATGTAGTATACAGTGATGCTTAACATCAGAGATTAGGGTATGTTTTGATGAAATATGGCAAAGTAATTGCATATGCATCGAGACAGTTAAGACCTCATGAATTCAACTATTCGATTCGTGATTTAGAACTTACTGCAGTGGTGTTTGCTTTAAAGATTTGGAGACATTATTTGTATGTTAAGACATTTAAGATATTCATAGATCACAAATATTTAAAATATTTGTTGAGTTAGAAGGAGATGAATATGAAACAAGGGAGATGAATTGAGTTGCTAAAAGATTATGATTGTATGATTTAATATCATCCTGGTAAAGCTAATGTTGTGGCTAACGCTTTAAGTAGGAAATCTAATAGTAGTGTGTCACAGATTTAGACCTCGAGATTACCAAATCTAGTTCAACTGAGAGCCTTGAATGTTGAGCTGAATTTGTGGCAAAATGAGGCATTATTAGTTACATTCAAACTTAGGCCAGTATTATATGAAAGGATCAGAAGAGCCCAAAGTAAAGATCTAGAATTTAAGAAAGTTATTGAGAAGTTGAAACAAAATTTGAATTCTAAGTTTAAATTGAGAGATAATACATTGTGGTTGAAATAAAGATTGTGTGTACCTGATATCGATGACCTGAGGAAAGAGATTTTGGAGGAAGCTCACTTAGTAGCTTAAGCTATGCCACCTGGTACTACCGAGATGTACAATACGCTAAAACAACATTTCTAGTGGCCAGGGATGAAGAAACTAATAGCGGAGTACGTTGCTAAGTGTTTAACTTGTCAACAAATTAAAGTTGAGCATCAGGCTCCGATTGGAAAGTTACAGTCATTACCTATTTCAGAGTGAAAATGTGAGAGGATTGTAATGGATTTTATTATGGGATTATTAAGGACTCCGAGGCAATATGATTCCATATGGGTCATTGTTGATTGATTGATGAAATCGGCACATTTCTTACCCGTATAAGAGAACAATACATTAGATCAACTAGTTCAAAGACACGTTAATGAAATTGTGAGATTGCATGGAGTTCCAGTGTCCATTATATCAGACTGGGATCCCAGATTCACTTCCAAATTATGGGGAGTTTATGGACAGCTTTGGGTATGAAGTTGAATTTCAGTGTAGCATTTCATCCTCAGACAGATGGACATAGTGAGAGGACTATTAAGATTGTTAAGGATATGCTCAGGGCTTGTGTATTAGAGTTCCAAGGAGCATGAAATCAATATGTAGCCCTTATTGAATTTGCTTACAACAGTCATTACCATAGTAGCATCGGTATGGCTCCTTGTGAGGCGTTATATGGCAAACAATATCGATCGCCATTGTATTGTGATGAAGAGGCCCTAAGGATTGTTAAAGGCCCAAAATTGATCTAAGACACTATTGATAAGGTAAAATTAATTCGCAGTCAAATTAAGATGAATCAAGATAGGCATAAAAGTTATGCAGATCAACATCGAAGAGATATGGAATATCAGGTAGGAGATAACGTGTATCTAAGAGTATTATCATGGTGAGGAGTACTAAGATTTAGTAAAAAGGAAAAATGAGCCCTAGATATATTGGTCCTTACGAGATTATTGAGACAGTTGGACCATTGGCATACCGATTAGCATTACCAACAGAGATGGCTCAGATTCATAATGTGTTCCATATTAGTATGCTCAGAAGATATCGATCAGACTCAACCCATGTGATACCTGAACAAGAAGAAGTGATTGCAAGTAATTTGAGTTAGGTAGAAGAACCGATCAAGATAGTGGAATATCAAACTAAACAATTGAGAAACTAAATAATTCCTTTAGTGAAAGTCCTTTAGAGGAATCATTCAAAGTAAGAAGCTACATGGGAGACTAAGAAAAATATGAGGAAATAGTGCCCCCACCTATTTGATCAATCAGGTAAGATTTTCAAAAACAAAATTTCTTAAAGGGGAGAGTTGTAATATCCTTCCTCCTAAAATTGTTAAGAGATTAAACTATTAGATTGAGTCACATGAGTTATTTCATTTAAGAATTTACAAGATATATTTCATTCAAATGCATAATATTCATATACACATATAAATCATGATTTAGAAAACATTACAAGATAGTATATGCACTCAACTGACATGTTCTGAGGCATAAAAGATTTTTAATGATCATTATGTAATTGTGTGTTGATTTTGTCTTGAATTTTGTTTTGATGGACTATAATTAGTAAATTAGAAATTTATCGTTACAATTAAGTAATTGATGAGGTGATATGTGCATCTAGTATAAGAAAAATGTTAAAGAGCAAGATAAATTGATACATGAGAATTTAGGTTGATTAGGCCTATGAAATGGTGATATGAGGCATTAATAATAGAGTGACAAATGGCTTGAATCCATGAGTGATAAATGGAGGTATAGTTGAATGACACATGACCTAGTGATTAAATGACAAATGGACTAGTTATGGAGTGACATTTGGGAGTGCAAGACAAAGACACATAACATAGCTCTTAACATGACAAGTGTCATGTCAAGTGTCCATTTTCTTCACCACACACCTCACCCACATCTCTCACACTTGTAAGACCACCTTCTTTCATGTTTGGTCCTATGTTTTCTTCTTCTTTCTTTATATTAACGACACTTTCACACCACCTCTATAACCCTTGAATTTTTGCCAAAATTTCGTAGCCTTCATTTTGTGTTTAAAAATCCTTCTCGTTCCATCTTGTTCTTGGAGTATGTTTGAATGATCAAAAGGCTTGTTAGCTTATTAATTAAAGAGATTTTGAGATAAATAAGTATTTGATTGTTTTATTGTGATATATATGAGCATAACATACATGATGATTGATTGAAGATGAATTACATATAGGGTTGATGATGAGATGTGCTTGAAAGTTGATGAATGAATTGGCTTTGTTCTTGATGTATGAAAACCTTAGGTTATAGATTATTTTAGGGATGAATTGACGAGGAATTGAAGTAATTTTAATGTATAAATTGAGGTGTAATTGATGAACTATCATAAAGGTGTCAAAAATTTGGAAACAAAGTTTAAGGAAATGAAGGTGAAATTTTCAGTTCACCTATCCCATGATTATGGGTATTGTATGGTTCCTTCCCATGATCGTGGAAATGCTTGGTAGAGAGGAAAGTTTGCGGTTTGTGTTTTGGTTGAATCATATAAGGATAATACACTATACATTGGTGATTTTAGACTTGATTAAGGCTTAAAATGAACTTAGTCGATGTTGAATCAATTGGTTAAGTGTTTGATGATTTTAGGTTGATAATTGATGTTATAACTTGAGGATTGGATTGTTTGATATCAATGTATATGAATTTGAGAAGTATGAGTTGTTAATCATATAAAGATGTCCTTATGAATGCAAATGTGATTAAAAGGATATGGTAATGAATTAGGCATGATTGAATGAGAATTGAGAAATTTTGCAAATATAATGCTAGAAAAGGATTAATGAACATATGATTGATGAATTAAGAGTAGCCAAACTTACTTAAGGGATAACCTAATTGTAAACAAGATATATACAAGCTATGATGAATGAATGAGTAAGACTTGTGAATAAGGTTACATATCTAGCATAGTCAATTGAGCATGCATTGAACATAACACATATACATATGTATGATTGAGTACTCATTTGATTATACAAGTTAGTAATGTGTAAATATGTGTGTATTGTATGATATAGAAGCACAAACCGACAGCATTCAGACATTGTCGGATCGTCAAGGCAATACTAATCTGGAGCATACAGTGAGTAACTTAGATGTGTAATCTAAATTATATATGTGTTTCTGTTTGAATTGTCTTGATTAATCTTTATATATATTTTGAACCGATATTGATATTATGATATTGATAATTCTAGACATTGATTGTCCGAGGAGCTCAATATTCAGGAATGTATTGGAAGTGCTATCTACTTGTATGTGAATGTGGGAAATGAGTGCTCAACTAAATGTTGAATGCCAGACTTAGATCTGATTAATGTAATAAATGCTTATGAACACTAAATGAAAGTTGTTTATGACATATTATGTGATTTGAAGCATTTCAAGAAATTGATATGCATGATTAGATGAAGAAGTTGTGATCGGAGTGACTAGTGTAGAAAGGAGCTTAAAGCTCAGAAATGTGCACAAAGAGCCACAGGCTTAATGATTAATGAGCTCAGTATCCACAATGGGTATGAGACAGGTTAGCAAAATTGAACAAGGAGGAAAAATATAAGGAGATATAGGAGACCTTTTGAAGGATAGAAATGAATATACCTTTGCTAGACTTAATCAAGCAAGTGCCCAAGTATGCAAAATTCCTTAAGGAATTGTGTACTAATAAGAGAAAGCCAATAGGTGATGAGAAAGTAATGATGGGTGAGAATGTTTATATGGCCTTTAAGAAGAAAATACCTTCAAAATACTAGGATCTAGGTATGTTCACCATTCCTTGTAAGATTGGTAGCACTGTGAATAAGAGAGCTATACTAGATTTAAGAGCATCAATCATTGTTATGCATCATCCTATTTATGCTTTTTTAAATTTAGGCCTTTTAAAAGAGACAAGTGTTATCATACAATTAGCTTACTGTAGTAATGCTTATCTTGATGAAGTAGTTGAGCATGTATTAGTGCAAGTGAATAAGTTTTTTTCTTACATATTTTTACATAGTGGATATGAATGATGAAACATCACGCAATCCTATGTTAGTGTTTACTCTAATCATGAAGCTTTGCAGTACTTGCTCACTAAGAAAACAGTAAAGATGAGGTTAGTAAGATGGATTCTCCTCCTTTAAAAGTCTGATTAGGGAATAAGAGATAAGAATGGGGTAAAAAATGTGGTTGTTGATCACTAACCTGCTTGATCAAAAAAGAGGACTATTTCCTTTAAGAGAGACGTTTCCATATGAATAACTATTTTCCACTGATTTGACACCTCCATGGTATACAAATATCGTGAATTTTTTAGTTTCTAAGAAATTATCTATAAGTTTGTCAAAGGCTTAAAAGGATAAATTGAAGAGTGAAGCCAAGTACTATATGTGGGATGATCCTTATCTATGGAGGAAATGTGCAAATCAAGTTATAAGATGGTGTATTTCTAAGAGTAAGACGTCTTTTATCTTGACTTTCTACCATTCATTTGCTTATAGAGGACACTTTAGGGTAAAAGAAAAACTGCCCATAAAGTTTTGGAGAGTTGTTTTTACTAAACTTCACTATTTACGGATGTGTATATCTTTTGTAAGTTATGAAACAGATGTCAACACTCAGGTAACTTGTCCCTTAAAAATCAAGTGCCATAAACTCCCATTCTTTTCCGTGAAATTTTGTATGTTTAGGGTAATGATTTTATGGGATTGTTTCCTTCATCTTTTGGCTTTCAATATATTTTACTTCCAATCGATTATGTCTCAAAATGGGGTGGAAACAAAAGCCACCAAAACTAATAACACTAAATTTGTTGCATGTTTTGTCAAATCTAACTTCCTTTCTAGGTTTGGGATGCCAAAGGCCATCATAAGTGATAAGGGAACCCATTTCTACAATAGGGTCATAGAAACCTTGTTCAAAAAGTATCATATCATGTGTAATGTTTCCACCTCCTACCATCTCCAGACCAGTGACCAAGTTGAGGTATCCAACAAAGAAATCAAGTGGAGAAAATAGTTCGACCTAATAGAAAGGATTAGAGCTTTAGGCTAAAAGTTGCACTGTAGACCTATAGGATAGATTATAAGACACCAATTGGTATGCCCTTATATAGATTGGTGTTTGGGAAGCTATGCCATATTCCTATGGAGGTGCAACATAAATCATATTTCGCTATAATGCATTGTAATATGAATCTAGATGATGTGGGAGTGCATAGAAAGCTGTAATTGCAAAAGTTAGAAGAGAAGCAGAATGACTCTAATTATAATGCAATGATATATAAAGAAAAGACCAAAGCTTTCCATGAAAAGATGATCTCGAGGAAAAGCTTTATTGTGGGTCAGAAAGTGCTTCTCTATCATTCCAGACTATAATTATTCTCAAGTAATTTGTATTCCCATTGGCTTGATCCTTTGTGGTTTCTCATGTTTTTCCATTTGGTGCAATTGATATACAAAGTTTAAAAATAAAAAAGACATTTAAAGTGAATGGTCATCTCCTGAAGTCATAGTATAAAGGCTTCCAAGCAGAGAATGTGGAAGTAATGACGATTGAAAACTCAAATGACATCACTTGAAAAGGAAAACATGGAGTCAAGTCAACGATAATAAACAAAGCGCTGCTTCGGAGGTAACCCAAGGGAAGTCTGATCCTTTTCATTTTCATTTTCACATTTGTTGTTCTTATTGAATGCTCCATTTCTTACATTTAAGGTTACATTGGGGACAATGTAACTTTTAAGTGTGGGGTAAGGGATCTTAGTTATCATATGTGTTTTGAATTTTTCTTATCGTGATTTTTCAAGTTTGTTTGTTTCTTTCATGTTTTTAAGTATTAAAAAAATAAAATAAAACATAGAGAATTAAACAAACAAACAAACATTTTCTCTTTTTCTATTACTTCTAGGACTATATAGTTTTAAATGGAGAGTATAATTAACTAGAAAACTCATGGCAACATATACATGTACTTTTACTTTTGTGATTGATCAATATACGGCATCTTTCAAAGAGTAGTGAAAAATGGGGAGATATAAGCCAGAAAGATTTTAAGTCTTTTTAGACTGACACATCTATTTCAGGCTCATTGTCTTTTGTTCATATGTGATCTTCATGAAATATACGTCCTGACTTTGCTTTGATTTCTATTCGATACCACATTTTTATCACATGCATTAACATGAAAATTATATAGACAATCTTTGTCTTACAAACTACAATAGCCAAATAGCCTACCTATTTATATGATTTTTCCTTTGTTAAGCCCCCTTATCCTTTATTAGCCTTTTCTTTTTGTTCTAACCATATTACAAACCTTTAACCCAACCAAATGCCCTAGCCAAGTCATAAATCTAGTTGAGCATTTGCGATTGTTGATGTTTATGCATGCACAAAGGTGAAAGTGTGGGGGTGTGCATATATATGGGTTAATTATAATTAATAGAATGTCATTTTATCTCTTATCAATGAATTCCATTGTTGATATAGCTTTTTTCATTTTTTGTTGAAAAATATGAAAAATAAAATAAAATTAAAATTATCAAGGAGGATATTAATTTGTTTTCAAGTTATTGATGTTATTCTTTCCTTATAAGCTGTATGGAATGGGTGATTTGACTATGATGAAAATGAGGAGGATTTTATTTTCAATGGTCACTCTTTACAATCATTTATCATCAATCTTTACGAGTGATTCCTTCTAATTCGTTATTCTTTATATAGTTTATAGAGTGAAGGCTTGAATCTAAGCTATGAAACATAGTTTTTGGATTCATCATTGCTGATGGTACACAGTTTTAAGTGAATGTTAATTTTTGTGCTTGATATTCCATTGAGTGTCTTTCTTTCTTCACTAGCTTTGATAGCTTTTGAACTACACTAACCAAATACATCTCACCTTAACCTCTACCCATATTACAACCTTAAAAATTCCTTTGATTCATGATTATGCATGTAAATCTTAGTGGTAGAGAACTGAAACAATATGTAAAGTCATGAAATATCTTGATCATGATTGGTATTTGAGTGTACCTATAGATATATCTTATTTTTAAACTAATCTTATCAAAGTCCCTAGATTTCTTAGTTTCTGAAGGGAATGTTTTTATTTGATCATGAGTAAAAGCATATAATGTTTATTTCTTATTATGGTTTTGAAAGTTATTCCTCTTTTTTCATGACTATGTATTCTTAGGAAATGTGAAAAGGGGGAAGTTCTTTAGATTGTGATTTTGATTTTGTTTTTTTCCTAAGGATAGTTAATAGCTAAGTGTGGGGGAACTTGATAAGTGCTTGATTTATTATATATTTACTCCCTAATACTTATCCATTAATGTTATGAAGTGCTTAAGATACTCATTTTGTTCATATTGGTTTTGGGTACAAATTGGAGGCACAAAAACTAAAATTAGCAAAAAGTACATCCTTGGAGCCATCCTCTTGATGCTCAACTTTATTTGCCTTTGTCGAACAAGAAGGAGATGAATTAGGATGAAGATAAGACACGGAAATGAAAGAAATGAAGTTCCTGCAACCTATATGTCCATGCATGGAACTTTGTAACTCTCTGGAAGCATATAGGATCATTTTGGCACTTCCTATAACTTATATGGCTATGTATATGCTTATATGGCTATGTAGAAACATGAATAGGGAAAATTTTGATACACACGATTATGTAACTAAATTTATCTCCAAGAACCATAATTTTTGCTATAAATAACCATTCAGGAGGACAAATAAGGTATGATGCATTTTAGAAGCATGAAAGTGGGCAAAATACCAACCTCTTTGACATCTATGGAGAGCTAGCCTTCTACCTTCTAGTTTGAAGGGGAAATCAAAGCTAAAGAACACATTTGGGCAGCTCTTCATCTTTTATTGTTGATTCTCTCTCTAGAAATTATTGTATCATTCTTTACTTAATTTTTTAGGTGTTCATGTAAAAATGATTTAAACTCTTTCAATAGATAATTTATGTATGAACCCATTACTAGAATGTAGAATATAATAAACAATTGTTGTATCTTTGATTCATTCAACTTATTATAGCATCATATAGAACATAAGTAGTCATAAGATCAACTTTTCCCATTTCATTCACAATACACATAAGTAGCCATAAGATAACTTACACTGTAGCATTACACTTCATAATACATATATTTACACTACCAAAAATTCTATATGAAATGAGAAACTAAATAAACACAATCTATTAGACTCCTCAGATATTAGCTGACCAAACCTTTGAGCCATTCTTGTTTTTCCAAATTTGACAGTACTAAACTTCTACTAGTTTTCCTTAGAAGCTAGGTCTTCCTCATACCTAAAAATCAACGTTGTAATTTTGATGAGTTTGCAAACTCAGTGAGTGAACCATCATCGATGTGCTCACTTATATCAAAACACAAGGACAATTCACGTTCAAATTCACTAGCAAATTATACCATCCAATACTAAATATTACTTTACATTTTATCATGCTTCAATAAGTATAACTTGTGTACAATATTTTGCATCACTATTTTAGAACAATCCAATCATTCATTTCAATCATCCATATAATACATATAAGGTTGTATATGCAAATGCACATATGACTCCATTCATTTTTACTTTGTTGTGACCGAGTACCTATTTACTGTCTCATATCCATTGCAAATACCAGGCTCATTTCATTTACTGTCCTGTACCTATTATAGATATCGGGCTCATTAATAACTAAGTATGTGGCTCTTTGGGTACATTTATGAGCTTTAAACTCTTTTTTACATTGGTCACTCCGCTTACAACTACTTTATCTAATCATGTATATCAATGTGATGGAATACATCAATTCACATAATATGCTATCAATAACTTTCATTCAATGTGCACAGTCATTCATCATATTCATCAGATCTGAGTCTAACATTTAACATTTAGTTGAGTACATATATTTTCCAGATTCACATACAATTAGAAAGCACTCCCAATACAATCTTGAATATCAAACTACTCGAACCGTCAAAGTCTGAAATTCCCACAATCACATAAGTAACGATTCAATAACTGAATTTTGAACAAAAACAAATCAATCATGGTGAGAAAATATCTAGGTTAACTCACAGTACGCTCCAAATTAGCTATTGCCTTGATGACTTGGCAATGTCTGGAAGCTGACGTTCGACTTGTGCTTCTTTAGTCATGCAATACACATATATTTTACACATTACTAAATTGATCAATCATATAAGTATTCAACCATGCACATATATATGTGTCATGTTCAATGCATGCTCAATTGTCTTTCCTGGGTATGTATCCTTAAATCACATATCTTAACCATTCATTATGTTTATTCTAAAAGCTAAGCGAATCTTGATACAAGTTTGGTACTCATCTCTTCTTTGACATTAGATCCTATAAATGATGATCTTCTCCTAATTTCTCTTTGCAAAGGTAAACATCAGTGCATTTATCTTATTTTGTTTTTTGTTTTTGATAATCACTTATCTTTTGCTTCTTGTTTTTTATTGCTCACTTGATTCTATAATTTTCTTAAAAGTTATTCCCAAAGCTTTCTTAAATCTTGGCTAGCTTGATGCTATAATAAAGGAGATGAATTCTTATATGTTATTTGTACAGGGGATTATGTGAACTTATTTGCAGAAAAGAAGGCAATTGGATTTAAATAGGTTTTCCCAGTTAAGTTCAATTATGATGGATCGATAGGTCGAAGCACAACTTATGGAAAGTTGTGTGGAATATTCTAATACTTCCTCTCCTATTTCTAAATAAAATGTTATTTATTTTTTATGCGTCAACTCTCAATTAGGCCTTACATCAATTGGACATAAAAAATTTCTTCTTACATTGTGACCTTATATACTAATTTTTCACATTACTAAAAATTCTAGTTTATCTATTCAACAATAGGCAATATTTTTTAATCTTATTTATCCT
The DNA here is from genome assembly GCA_025629805.1 of Erythroxylum baracoense. NCBI lineage: Eukaryota > Viridiplantae > Streptophyta > Magnoliopsida > Malpighiales > Erythroxylaceae > Erythroxylum > Erythroxylum baracoense. The sequence continues at coordinate 4,117 of JAOTAY010070734.1, read as the reverse complement.
TATCCAATCCCTTTTATGTGCTCAAACTATCTGTCAATCCTATTTTCATTATTTAATCATTTAAACTTAGCGCTACTATAACCTTTTTTAGTCATGTTTATACGATGCAAGACTCACAAATGGGGTAAAGTTTTTAGGATAGGGCATAAGATTAGTTGCCATCCAAAGTTATTATTTTTGTCACTTCTTCCACTATTTGGCACTTGCATATTGGTCTTATTGACCTTTGATTTCTAACAGATGTCTAGAATTTATAATAATCATCAATTTAATTGTAATTTGTGTCAACTTTCATAACATCATATTTTTTCATTTAATATTAGTGACTTTATTTCTTCTACACCATTTGATCTTATTTATTATGAGCTTTTTACTCCTCATAATACCATGGTTGGTCCTCGATAATTTGTTAAGTCATTGACGATTATTCTTGGTATATATAGATTTATCTTATGGATAATATGTAAATGTAATATGAATATTATAATTATGATCTCATCATAATTTTATTTCCAAAATATAATTAACAGATTAACTTTAAGGCATAAACCAAGAATCTCCTACTTTCATTATAACTCACTTTTATCTTACTAAAGTTAATATATATATTTCATTAAACTCATAGATAAAATAATGGATTCTTTAACACTTTATAAACACTTTTAATATATTATCTATCTAATTAGATTAAAATAGATAAATAACTTTTGAATCTATGTTTAAAGATCTATATTCCTAAAACTTAAGATAGAATAATGGATTTCTTTAACTCTTTATAAACACTTTTAGTATCTATCTAATTAGATCAAAATAGATAAATAACTTTTACATATATGCTTAAAGATCTATATTTTTAAAACTTAAGTTGTTATGATTTTATATCCAATATAAAGTTGTTCTTGGACTATCATATCTCCAATAATTTAAATGTGAATTATTATTTTCTATAAGCACTGAAGAGGAAATCTACACTTTAACTAACATTCTTATAGATATGATGGATCCACAATCATCTCCAAAATAAAATCTTTAAATTCATTATGAAAGTGAAACTTTCAATATCTTATAACCTTTTGATTATACATCAACAGAATCAACAAAGGCACAAGTTCCATTTGGATGAATTATGATAAGATTTGAAAATTTTATCTTACTCTCCATTACTTATCTTGAGAACCATTCTCCTATAAGTATTCATTAAAAATAATATTTTGTTCAACAGAGTTTATAAGATTAAGAAATGGAAACAAGCTGGAAGGATTTTTAAAACAAGCTAGCATGAGGAATTGCTTAAGTTAACCTCACAAGAGAACTCTCATGAAACTGGAAATGAAAGCTTGTCACAAACAACAACCAATACAGTCGTGGATAAGAATGACTTATCATAAGTGTAACCTGGAAATGATGAAATTGATCTGGTAAATACTATTCAAAAGAAGTATGAGTCTTGTGATGATAATTAGTTGCAATCTCAGTTTGATGGTGAGAATAATGCTAAAAAGGAACTATTGGTGGAAACATAAGAACCTTCTAACAATTATAGAAGAAAATTAGCTAGAATAAAAGGAAAGAATAAGGCTAAAGGGGAATTTCCCCTAAATGTCAATTCTAGTCTAAAATTTTAGGGGGCTTAATAACCCTTTGAGAAAAGTCATGGCTATTGAGATCATTTAAGGAAAAAGGGCCTTGTTTAATAGGGCTTTTAGAAACAAAAGTAAAAGTAGCTCAGATGTAAGGTGAATTTAAGTTTTTGGGTGCTGAATGGAAAGTTATTACCAACCATTCTTCTCATTATAATGGAAGGATTTTATGTTTTTATAATTCTAACAAGATGGAAGTGATGGTTGTTGGAGAAAGTGACCAATATTTACACCTAAAATGTGAAATGGAGGAAGTGAATTCTGGTTTTAAAGTTACTCTTATCTATGCTTCAAAATTCCTAATTCAAAGGGAAAATATATGGAATAGGATACGATCCATCAATTCTTAAACTCAATTCACTGGCTCATCATAGGTGACTTCAACTATATTTTATCAAATCAAGAATCAAAAGGTGGAAGGGGTTAAAACTTAACTGTTGGAAGGGAGTTAACTTAACTTACTTCAAAAAGTGCCTTTTATAAATCTTAGATTTATTGGAAAATTATATACCAGGTCAAACAAGCAGCAAGGAGTAATGCTAATTAAAAAGAAGCTAGACCGAGCATCATTAAATCAAGCTTTGTTGAGTCAATTCTCACTTTCCTTTACTTTTTTCATGAAAATCTATTCTTGGATAACTCATTCATACACATACAGAAATTGGAAGTTATACGGATGCAAAGAGTACCTTTTAGGTTTTTTAATGGACTTACTCAGTAGGAATTCTTAATTTAATTTAGATGTGCTAGAATCAGAATGTGCCAAAATATAACGCTTTTCAGTTGATGCAAAAACTGAGGAAAGTGAAGTAGGCACTTAAGACATTTATCAAGTCCCATACCAAGAAGGTTGTGGACACTAAGATGAAACTCAGGGAAGCTCAAGATGAATGCTACAAAAACCCATACAACAATCAATTAAGATCTATTAAAATTGAAACGCTTAAGGAACATCTTAAGGCTTTGAAGTTGCATAGTTCCGTTTTAAAGCAGAAGGATTGGATTGACTGGCTAAGAGTGGGGGATTCTAACATAGATTCTTTCATACATCACTGTTAGATAGAAGGAACTTAAATAAGATTACAAAACTCAGAGATGAAAGGGGGAAACAACGCTCTTTGTTGCCTATTATATCTTTGGTTACACCTTTAGGAATAAAAAGGAAGTAGTGAATTATGTCACAAAAATGAATCCTTCAGTTTGTTTTTCAGTAATTTTAGATGGTTTATTAGGTGCTTTTTCAATAATTTTGGATGGTCTAGTAGTCCATGAGTGACTAGTTACCCCCTTAATAAACCAACTCACCTCTCCATAATGACTCTTTGATCTCCTCTTTAGCTCTCCTCCCCTTCTACCTTATTCTATCACACCTTCTACTCTGAGTAAAGTCTCCAGTATCTTCTCAAAATCCAAAGTAGCAACTCTCAAACCTAAACGAATATTCATCCTTAAACCTTGCTCAAATCGATAGCATCTGTCTTCTGGATTTGCTATAGCCTCCAATGCATACTTAACCAATGCTGCAAAACAAGCCTCATAATCTGCCATAGACGTCTCCTCTATCTGAACTAAACTTAGGAACTCTATCTTCTTTCTATCTTGATATATCTGAGAAGTGTATTTATCTCTAAACTCTCTCTGAAACTCCTACCAAGTCACCTCTCGTGCCTCATAAGATCTCTTTACTGACTTCCATTAATTCAATGTATTGTCGTGGAATAACGAAATGATGTACTGTAGCCTTCTTTCCAAGGTACACTCCCAACAGTCTAAAAATAACTTTGTATGCTCCCACTATGCCTCAGCCTACTCAAGATCAGTAGTACCTTGAAACTATACTACATCTATCTTACGAATCCACCCATAGTTGCAATCCCCCTCGAGAATCACCTTGAGCTAAAGCCATAGTAACAATCTATTGCATCATCTATGATGGCATTAGCATCTCTCCTCCTACTTGATCCGTTCTACCTTCCTCCTAGTCTAGCACATCAGGAGCACGGATCAAATTACCCAATGTTTCAATCGAGTCTAGGTCAGTAGTATCCTTTCTTGAAACCATCTTATATAAGACAAAACTATATCATTAATTTTTTTACTTAATCAATACTTCCCTATAAACATAAGCCCATTCTGATACCACCTAATGTGACGCTCCTAAAAATTCTTAAACCACAATTATCCAAATTGTTCCCAAAGCATAACATTAATTACCAAAATCCTCATTAGTTCCAAACAATGTTACGAATACCGTACCGGACTTGGTACAAGATTGAGTTCTGGAACGGTACTGTACTGGTACTGGTCAATACCGGGTACCGTTTCGGGTAATTTTTATATTTATGAAATAGTCCCTGAAATTTTTAAAATTTGCAAAATAGTCCCTGATATATTGTACAATTATATACTGTACAGTTTACTGTTTACAAGTTTACATCAACCCTATTTTCAAAAATCATAATAACAAATAATAATCA
>JAOTAY010070687.1:0-17168 GCA_025629805.1 Erythroxylum baracoense | reverse complement strand
TTGGGGGTTCTAAGTTCAGATTTTTCTCCTCTCCGTTTCACCTTCTTCATCCCATCATTTTTCATATAAGAAATCAAACCAATGTTAGGTGGAAATCAAGGTAAAAGTTAGGGATTTTTTCTTTACCTTTATCTCTTCTGACTTTGCTTATGAAGGAATGAAATTATAAGGATGCAATTGGGATTGAGAGGTATTTTGGTGTTTTTAGTTGGTGAGTCAAGCAAAGCCAAAGAGGAAGGGAAGGAAAGGCAATAGAAGACCGACTTTGTCAATTTTCAGGTTTGGGACTTCACTTAGTTGATTTCTGTATTTGTGTATATAAAGATTCCTTTGGATGTGGAACTATTTGTAGGATGTTGCTTTGGTATTATATTGCATAGAATTGGTTGAATATGACAAGAGAGTATTGTGTAGTGGAATTTTGTCTAGGATTTGTTTGAGTTAGTCTTATTGTTTAAGATATAAATCAGACTATAGACCTCCAAATTGTGTGATTTTAGCTGAATATGAAATCTAAGACAAAGAAATAAATATCTCTAGAAGGGAGTCTGACCTAATTCTGGCTTTATGATCTTGGAAATTAAGATCGAAAAAGGTGACCTGATGTTGCCTCTGTTTTGGATCAGCTTGTGATATTTTGCCTATATCTCATGATTTAGAAGTCCAAATGGTCTGATTGTTAGTTCTATAGAAACTATAGACATAAAGGAAAATATGTCTAGAAGATCTGAAACAATTAGTGGTATGAATAGAGAGAGTGTATGTCATGACTGTAACATTGGTTTTGTTTCTGATTTTTAAGGCATCTGATCTGAACCTTTATGAATGTGTATGAAAATATTCAAACACCTAGAAATAGATGAAATAGGACTTACCAAATGTGAATTGGGAGACTGAACATTTGAATATAAGATTGAGCATAATACATTTTAAAGAAAATTTACATGTACATAAATGATTTGTATACATATTCATTACTCATATGTGTATAGTATGATTATACAAACATGATTTTGGCACCTTTCTAATGTTAATAAGTTATGACTTGCATGTATGAACACAGATATAGATTTTATGACTTGAAATGCATATTACATGACTTGTCAATGTATAAATGGTGAAATTAGAAAATGGTTAAAGGAAACGTTATAGTGCCTGCTCTATTGTCTTGTTGGTGGATAGATAGGCATGCCTATAGGGTTACAGTGCAGCTACTATAGCTTGACATCACCGGTGTCCATAGTTTGATACCTTCGGGTATCCACAGTTTGATACCTTTGGGTATCCATAGTTTGATACCTTCGAATATCCACAGTTTGATATCTTCAGATATCCACAGCACCCGTTATCCACACCGACAGAAAATGTACATGCCTAACACAAAAAAATAAAGTAAAGAGATATAAATAAGAAATATAGTATGACAACATAAATAATCGGTATATGAATGAGCATTTGTATTTGTATTGATGATTTGTATCATTGAGTGTTGAATATCAATGTTCAAGTTTTGAAGGTGAATTTATGGTATATGAAAAAAAAATTGAAGTATGTTTATGTCTTTTATTTGATTAATTATGCCATCTTTATTTATATTTGTACGATGTTAATGAATGTATATGCTTGGCAGGTGACTGTTATGAGTGGTCATCCAAACTAAGTGTTTCTCCACTAAGCTTTCAAGCTTAGCACGAGTGCTAATCTGTATAGGTCTGAGTAATAGGAGTGAGGTACAGGGAACATCTGCAGGGACTAAGGCCAACAGATAAAAGAAAAAGTACTTTTGGAATGTGTTTTTAGTTAAATATGATTGTACGTGTAATGGTTAAAGGAAATTGTATGCGTTCTTTTGGATTATCATATAAATGTAAAAATGTTTACTACTGTTAAATGACAATTTTAAGCATCGGGGAGTTTTATAAAGTGTATATATATAGCATTGAACTGAAATGCATGTCACGAATGTATGTATAGGAAATTGGTTATCTTATGTGTGGATAGTTATAGGTTCCATATAGGGAGTGTTACATAACTTATATTGTAACATACCATATCGATAAAGCATAAGCCCGAGCATATCCACGAATAGTGAAAATGGTACGTTAGAACAATCACGTAAGTCTAAAGCATCAATATAACTTAAGCATTCCAAATACTTATTTCCTTCACAATCATAATAAGTCATATATGTCATTAACATTCCAAATTCAAGTAGACCATACATAACAATTTTGAACTCATTCCTGGTACGTCATATAGTATAAAAATTACACACTAGAGACAATGTGTGTTATAATATGGACTGCTAATAAAAAAGACATCTATCTAGACTTCACAGGTATCAGCTGACCAGACCTTTGAGCCATTCTTGCCCCCAAAATAATAGTACTAGAATTCTATTAGATCATTTTACAAGCTAGATCTCCCTTGAACCTAAAAATCAATGTTGCAATTTTGATGAGTTTGTGAACTCAGTGAGTGAACCATCATTGATATGCTCACTCAAGTCAAAACACCAAAATAAATTACATAACTCAATTCAGTAAGTATATTACAAAATCTAGTACTCAATTCAGCAAGTATCTTACAAAATCTAGTAGCAAATACCATATCACATTTTGTCATATTTCAACAAGTACTAATCAACATTGCATATCACAATTTCAGAACAATTCAATAATTTCATCACAATCATTCATATGATAGATGTATAATTGTATATGCAAATGCATATGTGATTTCTTTCTTATTTTGCTTAGTTGTGACCTAGCGCCTATCAACCCAATTTACTGTCTCGTATCCGATGTAGATATCAGGTTCATTTCATATACTGTCCTATATTTATTGTGGATACCGAGCCCACTGTTATCTGAGCCTATGGCTCTTTGTGCATAATCTTGAGCTTTAAGCTCTTTCTTACACATTGGCGACTCTGGTCAGAACTCCTTTATCTAATCATACATTTCAATGTAATGAGATGCATCAATTCACATATCATGCTTTCAGTACTTTTCATTTAATGTGCTCATTTCATATATCAAATGCCTTGGACCTAAGTCTGGCATTCATCATTCAGTTGTTCACACATTCTACAATACACACACAATTCAAACGAAATGTATATAATTGAATTACACTTCTTGTTTAAATCACAATACATTCTAGAAAAGCTATTGCTTTGATGATCCAGCAATGTCTGGATGTTGATGATCAACTTGTGTGTCTAAAGTCATGCAATACACGCATAATTTATGCATATCTAAGTTTTTCAATCATATGAATATACAATTATGCACATGTATATGTGTCATGTTCAATGCATGCTCAATTGACCTTTTCGGGGATGTATTCTTGTTCACAAGTCTTGACCATTCAATTATTATAGCTTATACATTACCACTTTGCATTCAGGTTTATACCTTTATTCCTTTAATAACTCATAATTTCTAGATTTAAATATATTGATATCAAGACAATCCATTCCTTAAGTAACGACATCAAGTAACAACCTAAACTTATCAAACCCGTAGCCAATTAATCAAGCAACAATCTAAGTTCATTTCAAGCCTTAATCAAGTCCAAATATACCAATGTAGAGTAACTTATCCCCATTTGGTTCAACAAATTCACAAAACTCAAATTATCATTTCAAAGTTTTAGCCACGATCATGAGGGACCTTCCCATGATCGTGGGATACGTTCTTCGAATGTGCACTATCCAATTTTCCTCAATTCTCCACGAATTTCATCTACTTAGGATCATCATTAACACCTCAAAATTTCCAAAATTCATACTCTCAAAAGCTACTTCAATTCATATTAATATAGCTTCCATCTTGGTTACTTTAAAGCTCTCTAAATTCTATTCATTTATGTCACTAATAATCATTCTTACACATATACTAACATCCCCAATTTTTTTCCATATTCAAAAGAAAACTCTTTCATATCAAATTCAAAACACCTTCATAACAGTCCATTAATTATACCTCAATTATACCTTAATTCCTCATCAATTTCATCTCAATTTTCAGCTCAAAATCATTTATTTAACAGCTCATAAACTATTGTTTTTCATGCATGCTAAACAGAATAGAAACTACCATTCATGCATCATTTTCCCAGCACACATTTAACACCAATATTTCAATCACTCCATCCTTAATTCAGTCATCATTAAGTTCTATTAACATATATCACAAGAGATCAATATTTCACTTACTTGATCAACTCAATTGCCTCCTCTATTATCAAGCTAACCTAACCTTCCATACATGCAAGATCATCTCAAATACAAGGTGATAATGGACACAACTTAGGCAGAAGTTGAAAGCTGTGAGAAAGAAGTGAGTTCTCGCTGGTGAAAGGGATGAATCACAATAGAAACAATGAAGGAGATGTTTCTGCATTAGTTTACATTATTAAGTGTAAGGTGTCTACGTAATACAATGAAATTTGTCATGTTTGCATGGAAGCCACTTGTCCTTACATTATCTTGCCAAATGTCACCATGATCTTAAGACATTTGTCATTTAATCTCTAAGCCATTTGTCAATCAATCTCTAAGTCATTTGTCATTCAATCTCTAAGTCATTTGTCACTCAATTCTACTGCCATGTGTCACTTATTTCATAGGTCTAGTCATCTTAGTTTTCCAAATGTCAACATGTCTTATCACTTGACATTTGTCCTAGACTAGATGTACGTATTAATTCATCAATTTCTCAATTGTAACAATTAATTCCAAGTTACTAATTATAATCCGTCAATTCTTATCATTGGTAAACCAAAGTACAAGACATTGGAAATGCACATTCATATCACATTCATTTTAGTTTCATATCTCCAAATATGTCAATTGAGTGCAATTTGTCTAACTCACAATTCATATGTGTATGCTAATATTATGCATATGAATGCAATCATAAAATCATGTCATAAACGTACCAAATTCATTATATATGATGCCACTCATGTGACTCAGTAGTCTAACACTTTAAATCCTTCAACAATTTAAGAGACGAGATACTACAAAAGATGACTATTATGCCAATTAAAAACTTTGGTTTTGATACTTTACATAATAGGGATAAATAAGTTCAACGTATCTGTGCTTGTGAAGAGTATCAAAAGAGTGAAATTGAGCTTGAAATATAACTATTAATTTAGTAGTTTAATGACGTTTTCCAAGACATAAAAAGCATCAGTACTTAAGGATGACGAAGTAAAAGTTACCAGTCCTTTTGACATCAAATCTCTAGGTCACTCACCCCAAAATCTCTCTTCTCCATTGCCCTCCCAAATTGAGGCACCTCACATCTCCAAAAATGCTTCTTCCTCCATGAAATGGGTTTTTGATGAAGACACCTACTTTGCTGCCATCGAGAAGATTGTCGAGCGCGTCTTCTTCCCAGATATCTCCATGCTCCGAGACCATCTTGATTGGCTTCCAACCATTAAATTCGGTGATCCAATTCAAATTCATAATGTCCAGTTAAGGATCATCGAGTGCCGCTGTGGTAAAAAGGTAAATTCTTCCAAGACAACCAACACCCAAGGTTATAATAAAAAAAACACTGAAACGAATACAGAACTTTACAAATTAAATAAGAACCAAGTAAAGAAACGTGAAACCCCAATCTAGAATGAAGAAATCCACAAAGTAGCGTTGATCGTGGTCTAACTAGTGTAGAAGTTGGAAATGAGGTTAAAGAGGAATTAGAAAGGGAATTAAAAATTACACCCCAATCTAGCACGAATAAAGTATGTTGATCGTGCCTAATTGGTGTTGAAGATCTGGAAATTAGGTTAACAACAAAGAGGAAATAAAAAGGGAAATTGGAATTACACCATTTGAAGCCTTTGGTAGTGTTCCAAGCCTTTATAAGCAGGTTGTTAAAAAAAGAAATATAAAATAACAACACTTTAATTGCTACTTATATATATATATATATATATATATATATATATATATCACTTCAATTTGTTGCATTTATAAAATTTTAAAGCAACTTTTTTTTATTTTCTTGTCTTTTTAATACAAGACAACAACTTACTATTATCGTTGCATTTTAATATTATTAAAGACAACATTTTTAAAATTGTTACATTATTAATTTTAAGCAACACATTATAAAACCGTTACAAATATATTGTTGCCTAAAACTCTTTGTGCCATAGTGATTGCATCATACAATATCTCAAATTGTATTTTTCTTACATAAATTCATACTCTTATGAATTTAGTTATGAAGGTATTCACTAGAGGATCTCATTTCTAATAGATAACCGAAATTTAAAACTCACCACAATGATCTCATCGAAGTGCTTCAACATTCTCAATGCTTAATTTCTACTTAGATTGATACAATTTGAACTTTTCAAAATTTTAAATCAACATTTCATTTAATACATATGACTAAATCACATAAAGTCATTAGTAATATAATGAAATATAAACATTATCTTTTTTGAATTGTTATTCCATACAATACATTACATGTACAAATTTAACAATTCAATACCATCATCATCCTTTCTCTAAAGGTTGATATGGTTATTCTTTAACTTGATAAGCTTTAAAAGTTTCATATGATTCATAATCAAGAGGATACATATATCCTCATAAGTAACTTTATGATTTTCATCGTGATTATTTAACTAATTTGACATAAAAAGATAGTCTCGGTTATCTAACTTTATATTCTTTCCATTTGTGTTAAGTATAAGTCTTCTTTGATCCAACACATACAAACTATTTGTATAAAATTAGATAAACTACTTTTACTTAACAATATATTTCTTATCAAACTTTGAACGTTATAATAATGTTGAATCCAACTTCAGTATCAAATACTCGTAAGCTTGAATTAGAAATACGTATGATCTTTATCATATCAAGTATAAGCAAGATAAGTTATGCAATCATTTTTCTTCTTATGACAACTATTATTATACTATAACAAAGCCTTTAATTTATGTCTATGTTTATGCTTATAGTAGGCTAAATTAAGTGGAACTATTTTAATAAAGTACTATACCTTTTAGCTCTATTCTATACAACCTTTTGCATCTTGCTATCACGATGTTGAAACACATCTTACATAATGTCATCAAAGTTTATGAGAAATTAGTCAACTCAAAATGTCAATACATTTTGTCATCTATATAATTTTGACATATCTCGTAAAACTTTAACTTCAAATCCTCAGTAAGGACTAATAGCAAAATTGCATAATGGGCATACAAATTTCTATGTCCAAGAAATTTGGTTCACTTACTCTTAGTATCAACTATACTAAACAAGGTAAATTTCACTCAGAACAAAAATAAATGTAAGAAAGCAAGTAGTCTACTAAATAAGATTAGGACTTTAATCATGCATTTGGTTACTCTCACTATTTTATTTGAAATAATAGCCCTCACTACTATTCGGAAAGATTACTTTAATCTTTCTAGTGGGTTACGATCTCATTCAAATATAGTTGATCTTGAGTTTACTCAACAAACTAACTAAACTTAAATTAGGTAGATGACAACTTTATCAATCATATTTTAGATGACTCCCAGATCTGTTAGGTGACAACAACTGCCAAAGCATATTTAATATTTTATTCCTAACCTTGCCTCTAAATTCATATGATCACAAGTTTGCTTATCCAAATCACACAAATTTAGTTAAGTAGAACTTACTACTATAAGACTAAACATGTTTTGGTTGAAGCGGCCTTGAGTTTTCTCAACACGTCTACAATAAATAGAACTCTGGTTTATTTTATGACAATGGAAGGCAACAATCACATTTTCAACGTGTACTTTTCATTCGTCTCATCAAATATAAAATTGTATGTAAAATATTACACAAATAATACATACAATTCAACATGCATCCAATATAAATATCAACCATATAAATATTATGCACTCTTAATCAAATCATATGCATAAAACATCAAGCTTCGTTTGATTCCGATTATTGATCTTCATAATCTAAAACAATATTTCTAACTCTTTGAAAAAATTAAATTAGATTAAACTTATTGATTCCCAAATTAATTAACTTCCTATTCCAAATAGAAATTTATTTTGATTTGAAAACGATTTTCAAATCCAATTAGAAACTATTTCTAATTTATCTTAGCTCCTTTAATAAAATATAATTGAAAACAATTTTCAATAAATTATACTTCTTACTTATTATACTTTAGAAAAACTCTTTTTCAAAATTATATAAGTAACATATTCTAATCCAATTAGAAGACTATTTCTAATCTCAATTAGAAATTATTTTTCCTTAATAGAAAATTATTTCATAAATTTAAAAGGAAACTACTTTCAAAATTAAATAAAAAATTTTAAATTTAATTTAAAAAGTCATTATATATTATTTATTTAGAGATTTATTTTTTAACTAATTAGAAAATCTTTCTTTAATAAGTTAGAAAACTATTTTTCAAAATATTAAAGAAAGCACAATTTTCTTAATTAATAAATGAAAATGTTTTTCAAAATTTAACCGAGAAAAATACTTTTTCTAAAAAAATTGAAACTTATTATTCAAGCAACAATTTCTAAATAAATTGAATAATAATTCTCTAAATAAATGTAGTTATAAAATTAATTTATCTAAATTAAATTGAAATAAATAATTTTAATTAAGAAATACCTTTCTTAATTATTTAAGAAAACAATTTTCTTAATTTTAAAGAGTCTAAATAATTAATTTCCATCTTATTGAAACTGAATAATTCTAATTTTAGAAACTACTTTTTCAAAATTAATTAAGAATTAATATAATTATTAATCTTAATAAAATTAAAAAAAATAATTATCTTAATTTTTGAAATTGATTTAGATTTTAAAACAATTTTAAAATCATGTTTTGAATTTAGTTAAATAAAGAATACATTATTCCTTATTTAGATTATTCCTTAACTTAAACTTATAACCAAACAAAACCTATTCTAAATATGTGTCAAAACTAGCTTATTTTCCAGATACTCAAAATAAAACACAAAACAATACCCAATAGCAACGCAAACTCGCAGATTTGCAAACATCACACAGGTAGAAAAACACAACCGAAAATTGCAAACACCACCAACAACACATACATATTATTCTGGGATTTGCAATTTCTAGATTCAAGTGTTTCAAATCTAAACTTTGCAAATTTGTTCTACCTCAAGCTATTACGATTTCAGTTTCAGTTTTTCAAATCCAATTTCAATCAATAACAATAAACAATTTAATAAAATTTTAGAATTAAAACTAGAATATGATATTATTGTTGGAAAATTAGGTCGAGATTCGATCCTAACCGTAGCGAAATAATCACGAAATTTTTTTTCAATTTTGATTTCTCAAAAACTAAAATATCTTTAATTTTATAAAATGATTAGCACATGAATTATAATAAAGCATGAATCGTAATTCGTACCTTATTCTAAAGCTTGATCATATTTTTTTCGTATTCCTTGAATTGTTTCCGAAATTGATCCATCTCAGTCACTGTAGCTGTGCAAGCACCTAGCTTCTAACGGTATCTATAGAATGAGTTGAGAAAACTCTATAACTCTTATAGAGAGGATTAAGCAAGAAGTGCTAGCTCTATAAAACTTAAGCCTATTTATAATAAACTTTGGACAATTTAGTAATTTAATTGAAATTAAATTCTAATTTTAATTAAACTTTAATTAAAATTACAAATAGTTCTAATTAAATACCAATTATGCCAAATAAGATTCAATATCTCATATTAATCCTTATTTATTAAATATCTTATATTTAATCTTAAAATTTCTCAAACTTTAAAATCAAGTTCAACTTGATTAAATTAACTTTGCGCTTTTGATCTCATTTTATATGTGAGACTCATTAAGTTTTCAAATACGTTGGCAATGATTATAAATTATAACTATAATTTATAATTAGAATTAGATAAATTAAAATTCTTTTTAATTTATCTTTAATTCTCCAATTAAATAATTTATAATCATAGATTAAGATTGATGTCTAGCAACACATTATGACCGCCCAAATATTTAGGAATGTCAAAGTGATTTTGACTAACCTTTCCGTGCATGATTTTTCTGTATAATTCAATCATTTCATCATACAATGTTTCGATTAGACATAGAATATAGAATTAACATCTACTATATTTTGAGTCTAATCATATTAGTTCTCCACCATTAGCTATCAATTCAATTAATGGCATTTGTAAACTATTTACAAAATGTCATCCCACCTTGGCCAAAGATTTTCCAAATCAATAATAATCGAGAATAATGAAAATTCTATCTAATTACTTTAAGGTGATGAATCATATCTTGATCACTCAACTGTCTTCATATAGTTCATGTTACATCCAATGACTACCGATTAAATGACCTATGATTAAATAGATCATAAGTAGTATCAAAACATAGCGATCCCCATACAAGATAACTTTAGTGACCTCAAGTCAAATGATCATTTATAGAATCATCACAATGAGAATTCCATAAACATACAACTAATGTTCCAAATGAATTTCTCATATCGGGTCTGTTCAGTAAACTTGTTCTCTAACAAGCGCCCACACATTTGTTTAAGCATCTCTATACTTTAGCCTATGAGATCGACTACTTCCTTCATAAAGAAAAACAAAGTATGCTAGTCTTTTTGCATTCTATTAATATCCAATTTTAATAAAGCAATAACTATGAATAATTTAGGAATAATACACAAATACAATATGAATCTCATAATTATAATCTCATTATAATTTCATTTGCAATGTACAATTATCTCATGGACTTTATTATATATATTTAAACATGTATAAGATAAAGAATGCCTTTAAACAATTTTCACTAAAATTATAACAAAAGCAATTGGTTGTAGGGCATAAATCATCATTCTTGATGTCTGAACAATTTGTGTAGCAAATTCAATTACATCAACACACTCCTCCCTTGTTCTTGCAATATCACGATGTCTTTCTTCTTGTATGATCATGGAGCATACTAACATCAAACTCGGCAATAGGTCCATAATATATTCAAACACACAATTCCATATATTGCCTCTTCTAGCCCTATCAAAAATTGATGGATTCTTTTGTTTTCTTGTCATTTCACTAGTTCGATTGTGATATTACATTTGCACCTGCTGCACTTGCACGTGGGAATCGACTTGTAGATCATTTGTCCCATATCATCTTAAGACTTCTATAATATGAAACCATGATCAATCTAGCTTGTTTACAATTTTCTAGGTCCAATTTTATTTGTTGTATTCTTAGTACATTTCCTACCAAGAATCTTTGTTTTAATATTTCCCACAGGTCTCTTGCATTCTCCACATATGATATGGTAGAATGCAAGTTTGGCTCGATTGTGTTAAACATCCAGGCAACTAGTGAGGCATTAACAATATACTGGCCTTTGGGATCAATTTCATATGTGGTTTTATTGATCTTCCTAATAAATCCCAATTTCTTCTGTGCTCTAAGTGCATTTCAAAAAACCTCAGCCCACTCATGATAATTATCTCTTCTCAATTACAACTGAGTAAACGCCGCTCCAGGGTTATCTTGGCTATCAATGTAATACTATGATCAAGGATCTGTTGATTTCAATTCATAGTAGCCTTATGGAATTTATGGTAGGCTTGTGGCTTTGATACCATGTAATTTTTGGGTCAAGATTTTCTGTGTTACTCATTTATTCTAAGAGTACATATATCACTCCCTCTCATCGTGATTTACTCACATGAAACATTCCTATCTCACCCAAAAATAATTCCCAAATTTATTCTCCCTATATACATGATATACTTCCTATATTTATACGATACCCAAAATCTCATGCAATATTAATTTACAATATTATGTAAGGCCAAATAATAAATTTCCAATTAGTGCTTACTTCAATTTTCCTTAGGGATGGCATTTAGAGCCGAATTAGGTCAACTAGCCAAGTTCAGGTTGATCGATTCTTGGGTCTAAACTTGATGCATGACAGACTTTATAGCAAAACGAATTGGGATTGCTGGGGTTGACAGGCCTCGGGTCCAAACCTAAGTCATAGTCTGGCAGACTTTACAACAAAATGATGTCGTTTTACTTTATAAGCAAAATAATGTAATTTTACTGATAAGTTTTTAGGTTTTAGTAAAACGACATTGTTTTAGTCTAGGTTAAGAAGTTTTCCCTCCACTGTCCCTCTCCTTTGTCTTCTTTGATTCTTCCTTCCCAACTGCCACCAAGCCCCTACCTTCTTCACATATACACACACTCTCTCTCATACTAGACTTCAGTTAACTACTATCGTCCCTTCGTCGCCCTGTCCTTTGGCACTTCCTCCAATTTCCCCTTAGTTACGTCACACTTTGTCACTACCCTGCTTCCTTGCAACTGTCTGTTTTTGTTTCTTTGCCACCTACTCGTCAAGGTAAAGTTCTTGAATCTTTTGATTGAAGATTAAATTTGTGAAATACTAGAATTTCTAAGATTGTTGCCATATAGGGAATGTTTTTGTGGACTTATATGGTCATATACACACCTCCCTAGATGGCGTGTATGTGACTGTGTAAGTCCATTAAAATACCCCCAGATGGTAACAATCTCAGTGTATATGACCGTGTAAGTGATTGTGAGTTTCGAGAACTTACACTAGTGTAAGTGATTGTGAGTTTCGAGAACTTACACAATCATATACATGCTAGTGTAAGTGACTGTGAGTTTCAAGAACTTACACGGGCATGTATATGACCATGTAAGTATGATTAAGAGAGATACAAGATCACATGTGTTGGAATCTTATAGCTTAAGTAAAATCAACAACATGCATATTTGTGTATGTATTCGTGTAAGTATGGAAAAAATTTACAATGACTTACACGGTCACATACACGCCCATGTATGTGATCATATAAGTCCCTGAAAACACATACACGCTTATGTGTAAGTCACTAATAAGTGACAATTGATAAACTTTAAATCTGTGATTATGATTTATGTTCTCCTATTCTCTCCTATGTTTATGAATTATCAATTATGATTATAAATAACCTATATATTTATATGTTGACTATTTCAGATGGATGAGCATATTCCTTCAATAAAGAGTTGTAATTTGGTACTGGAGATAGAAGTGAAAACTTCTAATCTCATATCAAGTGAAGATAGGTCAATTAAAAATTAAAATTTGAAACACTTTAATTAAACTAGATCAATGGATAGAGTACAAAAGGTTGAATGTAAGTATTGTTAGAAGACATTAGTCGAGAGTTCGAAAAATGGAACCTCTTATTTAAAGAGACATGTGGATTCGTGTAGTAGAAAAAGTCGTATTAGGAGTTCAATCATTTTTTACCCTTAGCTTTATGAACGGAAGAATGAAATGACTGCAACATCTTATGACAACAATAGATCAAGATTTTTATTGCTTCTATGGTAATTGATGATGAACATTCATTATCTACAATTGATAACAAAAGATTTAAAATGATTTACAACTCACTACAACTGACCTTTAAGATTCCAATGCGAAATACACTGAAGAAGGATATTATGAAGATACACAAGGATAAGAAGAAAAAATTTTAAGAACATTGTTGAGTATTAAAGGACATATTATCATTACAAAAGACATCTGGACATCTGATAACTAAAAGAAGGGAGGCAGTGACAGTGCATTATGTTGACAATGATTGAGCTCTGCGTAATAAACTTTTGAGGTAATTTATATTCTTTAATATTGTTATTATTTAGTTTTTCATTATGTTCTGATTGATGTTAGTCATATTTCTTTATGGTAGGTTCATATATGTATCAACACCATATATAAATGAAAGGTTGGCAACCACATTAGGAGACTTTGATAGATTGTAATATTGACACCAAATTGTCCAATATAACAGTCAACAATTATAGCATAAATGATGTTATGATTGAAAAGTTAAAGAATAAGATACATGTTAAGAGCTTGTAGGTTGGTGGAAGGTTATTCCATATGCATTGTTTTGTACATATTTTGAATTTGATTATGAAGGATGGGTTAGATTGATAAATGAAGCAATAGATTCGATTCCAAATAGTGTAGTGTATTGGAGTGCAACACCTAAAAGAGTTGAAAATTTTTAAGAAACTGCACAATAGCTATGCATTTTGAGTATGAAGAAGTTGGTTTTAAATTGTCCAACTAGATAAAACTCAACTTCTAAGATGTTAGAGTCGACAATCTAATATGTTGATATGTTTGCCAAACTGAGACAAAGAGATTCTCAGTGCACTTGTATGCTTACAGAAGACCAATAGGAGTTGGCTAGAGAACTTTGTGCAAAGTTAGAATTATTTTATACTGCAACTTAATTGTTCTCAGGAACAAAATCAGTTCTACATGTGCTAGACCCGAGATATAAGATAGGAGGGGTTAATTTTATATATAATGTATTGTATGGTGATCAAGCTCAAAAGCATGTATGTGTCATTAAAAAATTCTTGTATGATTTGTTTAATGATTATCAACTTAAAATAGACAAAATTCAAAATCGAGATCTTAGTAGTTCAGTTGTTTACCTCTGGTTTCAATTTCAAGTTTAGGCTCATATTCTAAGAGCAGTTGTTAATTTCATTTACAAAATTCATTAAAAAAGGGGGCTAAGAACTCGTACGATATAATGGAGTTAGATAAATATTTAACAAAAGATTGTGTGACCAAAGTTGAAGGTTTGTAGTTTGATGTATTATGATGGTGGAAGAGTTTTGTAAATAATTTTTTGTTCAAACAAGTAATTGCACAAGACATATTAGGATTACTACCTTTAAATGCAAATGAGTATCTAATAGAAAAAGTGACATGGATTTTTATGTACATACCTAAAAAACAATACTTTTTTAATTAGATTTTTTTTGGGATGTGTATATGGAAAACTTTGAAAATTTTTAACCTAAAAAGTTATTTGATTTGGTATATAAGCTGAAAATTTTTATTTATGGACTTCAATAAGTGTCATAGAATTAAAACATAAATTTTCACTAGTTACAAGAGTTAGATTTTATAAAAAAATATGAATGAACAATATGTCTATTGTTATGAATATAAAGATCTTATTTTCACCACAAATATGTATTTATTATGATGGATACCAAGATAAATAAATGATAAAGTGTAAAATTAACATCTTTAAACTAGATTAAAAATTAAATAAATTTAATTAACATCCACTTCCTAATGTTAAAAATTAATGGATTCAAAATGAAGATGAAGCTTTTTTAAAAATTGGCTTCCATATCTTAGACCATTATAATGTTAAACCATTCTTACTCTAGTTATAGTATTTTCCAACTAGTAAAACTTATCTTTACTTACTGTGAAGTAATTGACGTGCTATTATATATCTTATTTATAGATAAATGAAAATCCAACATATACAATCTATTTTTAATCATAACATTCTAAACCCCTAATGTGTCGCTCTTTCTTAGAACCACTCTTTTTCTTTAATTTCCTTTTGTGCATTTTTGGTTGATTAAGACTTTCCTCATCTTATTCTTTTAATCCAACTGCATTATTTAGTCTGATAGAGAAGAGAGAATGGCCCCATTTTACATAAGCAATTATACAATAGAGATTTACAGTGCCTTTTCTTCTTCTTCTTTTTTAGATATTCTTATACTAAATTGCACGAACTTTATAGATCAATATTAAACTTCTATAAATTTATGATTGATTACTAGACTTTGCCATAGAAAATAATTACTAAAAATAAAAAATCTTATGTTGCACAATATCATTAGTCATACAAAAAGCATATAGGTTACCAAATTAGTTTAGGACATATTTTAATAATTATTTCCTAATTTGATTCTTCCATAGTGTTATGATATATATACAAATAAAATTTTATTATGAAATTTAAAACTTTAGTAAAATTTGTCAAATCTTAGTATTTTTTGAATTTCTTTTGAAAATATCTTAGTATGCTTATTGACGCTTCTAAAAGTTCATTTGTTGGGTTACGCTCGTAGTTCTTGTCTATCACTTCAGATTGCATCTTCTTGAAGATGTTTGAGTGGTCTTTAAGCTAATAAGAAAAGGCGTCATAGCGGTTTTCGCTTATAGCACTTTGATGATTAAGTTACTTTTAGGTTTGGAAAAGATATTAGTGAGGGTCATAGGCTTAACTTGTGATGACCTTAACCTTATATGTACTGTGGCTGCCAGGCATGAAAATATGGTGATAAAGGCACGTGGATGAGTAGACGTGATGTCTTTGGGCCATGGGTAAGCAAGGTTACTATCATAAATGTAGCAAGGTATAGGTTCTCTAGGATCCATTATTGATGTCAGGCCTCTAGGAGCTTAATTGGCCCATATAGAAGGATATCGTACAACATTTATGCCTATAAGCCTTCAGGTAGATTCTTGGCTACATCGAGGTTAACCGATTATAACTATTAAAGGGTGACGTGCCTATAAGCAGGCTTGACAAATGGTTGACTAGTGTTGGCAAGTTGTCATATACTAGAGTGATGGGTGAAAATTTCCACATTAAATCTTCCGTACCCTATTAAAGGGTGACGTGCCTATACACAGGCTTGACAAGTTGTTGACTAGTTGTTGGCAAGTTTTCATATACTAGAGTGTCGGGTGAAAAACTCCACACTGAATCTTCCACACCCGTCAGAGTATTTCAATCAATTTTATCCGCACATTTGTGTGAATCCCACATAAATGTGTGGATGAGATTTAATAAAATATGGTAAGAATTGGTTTACGAAAACAAAAGATCTTATCTGAAAAACTCAACTTTTGGAGATTTTTAGGTAAGAGGTCTTGGGAATTGTAAAGTTCTCACAATCTCAGCCTTTCATTCCTCCTTAATTTGAACCTTATTCTTATATAAATACAATGATATCATACTCCAGCAATAATGACTTGAGCTAGCAAGTTAATCGACTCCTCAAGGTCCTCGTCTGGTACCAAATTTGGGAGGCGTAGGAATGGGCAATGGTAAACCTTTAGAGAGGGGAGAACAATATGACTTGCCTCTAATTTTGGAGACAATTCTAATGAATGTTGATAGATACGATGTCGAGAGTGTAACATCCCCTCACTTATGGGAAAGGGCAATTTGGTCTTTTTGAATGAGGTAGAATAATTGAAAGTGTCTTTATC
>JAOTAY010070611.1:32500-39853 GCA_025629805.1 Erythroxylum baracoense | reverse complement strand
TATTTACCGAAACAAATATGATTACCTCGATAAGATATTCCTTTCAGTCTTCCTCTATGTTGTTTACGGAATCGAGTGATTTTAGGGTTATAGTTGATGGTTCTTTTTCTGTTCCATCTCCACTACAGAACCGAACATGCGACTTGATTCTCATCCAGCTCCTCGCGAATGAAATGATTAAAAAAAAAAATTTAGAAATAGTTATATATATGTATATTCTTTAATATATTTGTATATATATAATATACTGAAGAGCGCGGAATTGGACCTCCCTCAAATGGATGGATCTGGAATTGATTGTGGAACCGAGCAGAGAGGGCGGGCAGGAAGATACGCTAGGCGGAGTAGTAGCTCTGGAGCAGGTTCTTCGACTGGATCAATGCATGTATGAATCCTAAAAAAATCCCGAAGGTCTAGTCTAGAAAAAACCCGGATTTTGTTGGGTTAGCTTTTTGGTAGGAAAGGCGGTCACAGGAATCAATTCCCTACCAATGAATAGATTAGTCTACTAACGTCAACAATCTCTTTCAAAATATAGGATATCGTCCGGTTTGATATCCGAAACTTTAGATATGACACAAGAGAGAAAGATAGATATTCCCATGGTAGGAATAGGACAGTTGCACTAAGGAAGAGAGCTAGGGATTTGATAAAGGTGATAGGACAGGGTTTCCAAACCTGCCTTAGTCTCAGTCTCAAATAGGGCGCAAGCTAAGGGCATTACTATATGAATGAGACTTCATCCTTATCACAAGCGATATCTCCAATTCCTAAAATGCTCCTCTAGTCCCGAGCTTGGTAAATAACGCCGTGGGAAATCAAAACTTTCTTCCGGTCTTTAAGTGATAGGGGGGAGTCACTCTTGCGTTCTCTCTCTTAGGTGGGTCAGTCTCGCTTGATTTTGTCGATAAGTATATCTGTCGTGGTATTGCTGTCGTGCCGTGCCGTTCCAGTAGTCTTTGTGAATGAGTAGTTTTGAGGGGGGAGTGCAAAAAAGGTAAAAAAAAAAGACCGTAGCCAAAAGAGAAAGGGATTCCCGGGGCCCGAACGAGAGCGAAGGCGGCAGGGCAGGTATTCTCATAAAAGAAAGAAACGAGAACAGGCAGGGAGGTAAGAACGAGTAAGACTAGGTTATAACAACACAACAGAAGTTAGACAGCTCTTACCGGAGGAAGAAGTTTCGGGCCACCCGTCCCCTTGACACAGACACGAACTAATCCTTTTTTCTATCGGCCCGGTTTTCGTCGAATCTTTTTGATTACCTTCGAAAACAAAGCGGAATTCCGTCTTGACATGATGAATAGTGGTGCCCACCTGCAGAGCGTAGTCCTCCCTGCAGCCTTGAAGTAGACTCTTTCTCGAGTGTGATCCTATCCCCAAAAAAGCGTTTTTGCAAAAGGAATAGGTAGCGAGATAGATGACTAAAAGTGGATTTTAAAAGCAGGTGATCTTTTCCCTTGACTAGTTTTGGGGAACTTTCTATGTTATTATTTATATATTAGTCAAGCCTAAACGCCCTGAAATCCAACTCAAGGTAACGAAGTTGACAACCTTACTAATAGAAAAGGCAAAGATGCGCTCAATCCGTTGCTTGTTGCTCCAACTTAGGAGTAGGGGCTCTAGAGCTTTTTCCGCAAGCTGCTATGCTAGTTGTAGCGCTTTACTAATAACTTAGAAAGTCAAGGAGACTCTATCATAATCTTACGAATCTACAACTATCTTTACTGAGCGAGACTCTATCCAGATCTAAAAAATTCAACAAAGAGCCTTCTTCTAACTAGGAGAGTCAGTAAGCTACCGGAAGCGAAGCTTCTGGCTCCCCCTTTGAATTTCCAATTCCTCCTTTTCGTTCTACAACGGTGGAGAAATCCGAACTCTCGACAGAAAAAAAAGAGGTTTTTTTTTTCCTGTGTAGACACCTCAACGAACTCATGTGGACACTCCTCAGCCCGAGGAAAATATCTC
Source organism: Erythroxylum baracoense (assembly GCA_025629805.1). Taxonomy (NCBI): domain Eukaryota; kingdom Viridiplantae; phylum Streptophyta; class Magnoliopsida; order Malpighiales; family Erythroxylaceae; genus Erythroxylum; species Erythroxylum baracoense. Next base: position 37,888 of record JAOTAY010070611.1, on the reverse strand, counting down.
AAATACACATGACCCCTTTTTCTTTTCTTTGCTGATTCCTCTCAATGAAATTTGCCATGTTGCACTAAGTTACTTACGGATGTATGCATGCGGTCCGGGAACACTTTGGGGTGAACACCCATCCGAACAAGTAGGGTCAATAGTTCAGCATTTAGGCCGTAACATTTAGCAACAAAAAAATCTTTAACCCAACAAGTGCTCTCCGAACCAAGCTAGATAGTCTCCTATCACTAGGCTCACCAACCAACCTGGACTTTGATGATTATTATTCCTACCGGATATCAAAAACCATAAGGATTTTTTCCAGCCATGAGTTCCCATATGACATAAGCGCTCTTGGGTGGGCTGGACCATTCCATCCAATCTTTGAGAAAATCTCGTATTGGATTTGATGGTCGGCGCGGCGATAGGCTTCGCTTCTACGACTGCCTCCCCAGCCGTTGCAAACACTGAGCGAGAACGGTAAGGGGCGCACAAAGAATGTCATTGCGCGGGGATGCGATTCGCCGAGCTGGGGCAAACAAAGACGTCCGGCCCTACCGGATTAGGCTTTCGCGAAGGAAAGGCCTTCGAAAGGAGACCCGGGAAAGAAAGAGCTATGCTATTGACCGACCCTTTCGTAGTGACTTCGAATCAATAGGCCTCTCCAACCAGTCGAGCGGCTTCACTCCTCTCCTTTTTTCTTTTTAGGCAGGCCGAATAGAGAATGAAATGCAGAAATAGGGGAAGGGTTCCAAACCTTTTTTTTGGTTTAAGGGCTGCTCGCCCTACCGAAGTACCAAAGGCTTTCGAGACCCAGACCTAAAAAAGGCTTTCAGTAGCGCCCTTAGAATCTAAGCCTTTTGAAGCGCCAGTAGTTGTAGCTGTGGCCACACCAACCCTTTCGTTCTTCTCGCTCCGGGTTTCGATCTATATGACCTCCGGGAAAGTACACCTCTTCCGTAGAGGCAGGTAGTAACCTAACCTTTAAAAGTCTGTTCAAGGGGGAGCCCTCTTATCGTTCAATGGAAAGATCTCCGTGCGTGGCGTGATAAGGAATCCTAGAAAAGATCGATTGAGACTCCCTCCCCGGTCCCACGAAGATCTCTACATACTTGTCTGTCCAGCCCAGGACAACTGAGATTTTCTGGTCTGCGTGCGTGGGAGCAGCTCAAACAAAGAAGAGTCTGGTCTGAATTCAGGCCCGGCCCGCCCGTCTGCTGCTAGGTTCGGGAATGGCGCCAGGCGAGGGCGCCGCTATGCCCCTTAATGAATCGAATGGTCCTTCGACCTTCATTTGATTCCGACGGCCGGCATAGATCTCATGAGACCCGCCCACTATTACTACGAAAAAAGCCCTCTGCTCTTTTCCTTCGCTACTAGGGATAGTAAGCAACCTCTATTAGCGTTGAGTCGAATTGATCGTGTCATGTGCAACGTCCATCAATGATGGTTCAAAAATGTCCATTGATTTAGACTCCTTCCTCCTTCCTAACTACGAAAAAGATCGAGAGGAGCGAAGCGGACTCGACTGAAAGCAAGGAGAGGAGCCCGCCCCCAAACCAAGAACGGAAACGGAAGCCTTTCTATTCACTCCCCATTCTCTCAACAATCAAGCTCGCCCTCGAGCCCTGGGCAGGTCGGCCGGGTCTTTCCTTGTTGTTCTCTTTCCGCCACGAGAAAGACGCACGGAAGAGGTATGCCCAGCGCGCGGAGGATCCGTTGAGAGTGTCTGTTGTCTCGGTAGGGAACTGTACGATCTTTTCCCTATTGTATTTTTTCAATCAATAAAAAAAGAGGTCAGTGCTACGGCCTGCTCTAGCCATAAGCTATGGCAGCTCCAGCTCGCAACCACAGGGGCCCGCCCTGCGAGGCCAGAGTGGGCTCAGCGGTCAGCCTCTATTCGAATTACGTTAGGAGATCTTTCGCTTTTGCCAGATCTAGAGAGATACTACGAGTCCTCCGCCCCAGATTCCATCGCCGCGGACATCTGGTTCACCGGTACTACCAAAAAGTCTCATGCTTACGTTACTGTTACTGATGATTTCATTATCTTGGACCACGAAGACCCCGGTCGTGCTTCTGGTTTCCATTCCCATCATCATATTGATGATAAATCTCCTCGTGCTCTGCCATAATCACTTGGAGTCCGTATCATGGTGAAGGTAAGGTAACGCTGTGATTCTTGCTCAAAAACAGACCGAACGCGTTCGAGTTATTGGCTCGTCCGACCCGGCAGCATTCATGAGTCGCTCGTTCAACTGTCCCTCGGAGACACGGTCGAGACATGCATGGTTGCCCCCCGTCCTTTCTTTCTCTCGGTCCCACCCAGCAAGATACCGCTCAGCCAAAAAAGTGAGCGCCCCTACGCGAGCCTTATTTTATTAGTAAAGTCAATCTTTGGCTCCCTAAAGACTAAAGAAATGGATAAAAAGAGGGGGGGGACTTCTGCAACGGGCTATGCCACCCAAACCAACTGAGGGAAGTCGCATCCGTCCCATCGCAAGCACCTACAATGTCATGATCACATTGGTTTACCCTTTTTTCTTTGGTAGTTCAACGGACGGTCGCCCCTCCAACAATAAAAGGTATAAATATGGAAACTTCTCTGACATTTGAATCGGAGAATTTATGGAGGAAATCGGGTTTTAAATTTCCAGAAACCACACGATTATATAGCCAAAGGGAATAGGCCGCGCCTAAAATCATCCCAAGCGCTGCTAATGTGGCTACTAAGCTATTTCTTTGGAAAGCTCCTACTGAGATGGGAAATTCCCCGATAAAGCTGCTAGTACCAGGTGAACTCATATTGGCCAAAGTAGAAGAGAAGAAAATGGTAGAGAGATTCGGCATGGTGCTCACTAAACCTCCGTAATATCTAACAAGTCGAGTCTTATGTCGGTCATATAGAACACCAACACATAGAAAAAGGGCTGAAGGAACCAGTCCATGACTTAACTTCGGTAGAATGCTACCTCCAATTCCCTGTATGTTCGATAGAGCCAAAGATTCCCCCCCACGGATCAGAGTACGCCGATTTCCCCCCAAACCGTACAAGATAGTTACCATCTATCATACGGCTTTCTAACTTCACTGATTTTTCTGGTCGTTCCGCTCTGTCGATCGATGGTAGTATAAGAGATCTGTAACCCACGAAGTTATTTACAAAATGGTTCCCGCTTCCTACCCATAGTTAGCATGTATCTCCCCCGGTCATACTTGAGTATCACATCGTAGACCCCCACCCCAACTCTATCTTCCTTATCAGTGAACCGGAACATAGTGCATAGGTACTCTTCAATGCAGCGGGGACGAAACGACGTGATATACTACGATCACGTACAGAAGTGCTGCCCTTCGGCTCGGTAATATGGAATCTCTCAACAGCTCTCGTTCCTTTATGAGGTCCTATCGGGATAGGTAGGCCCAAGCCCTTCCCTTCCCCCCGACCGAGGCTGACAAATAGTAGTTTAGGCCGTAAAAGAGAGGCACCGGCCCCTATTCTCCCCCACCCCCACTGGGATTTTGCTTTCCTTATCTACGTGCGCACTGCGTCAGCACTGGCGAAAAAGAGGTCGGCTTTACTGAAGAAGAAGGGGCGGGCCCTTCGGGTGTCATATTTTGGCCGAGTTTACCGTACTTCCGGCCCTTATGTTTCGCGACCTTAATATTTTGTTACGTTCCACCGGCCAGAAAGAAAAGGTTCCACACGAGCTCTCATTCTGCGGCGTGATGGCAGGACCGATAGGAGATTGGCTCCGGGTGTAGATAGGGTCAAATCCGCAGGGGTTATGAAAATACATAGGCCCCTTCCCTGATTTCTCTTTTGGATTCATGGGGTGGTTTAGAAGGCGCTTCCGATCTACGGTCCATCGGAGCGAAGGGTTAGGCAGGTAGTATGGGCCCTCTGACTTCCAGCTATGTGCTGTGGGGCTCCCGCGAAGCGAATGAAGGGAAGCTCTTCGAGCTTACGGGTGAGCTTACGCTTTCTCTCAGCCTCTTTGATTGGTAGGCGGGCGGTCTTTTACTTAAGATTCCATTCATAAGACTCATTTGATCTTGTTGTGACGCTTTGGTTAGGCCGACTACTATACTATAGGCGACTCTTAGCTTCTATAGTGGCCCTTCTACTTTGGTGTAGTTGTAGTTTGTATTGGTACTGAATTAATATATCAAACAAAGGCGAGGATCGAAAAGACACTCGACTGGTTGGAGAGGATCGATGCAATTGAGCTCGACTGGTTGGAGAGGATCGATGCAATTGAGCTCGACTGGTTGGAGAGGAGTAGTTCCCATTTTCCGGCCTACAGCGAACTCTATAATAGTTGCTAGGGCCTTGTTCACCTTTTGACACGAAGACTATTCCGTTATCAACGGAAAGCCGCCTTAGAGATTGAACGTGGACTGATCTTATTACCGTTCAATCTAAGACAGCGCTGATAGCTTGTATTGAACAGCCCCCTTATGAAAGCAAGCGAAAGCAGCCTTTGGTACTTAAGTAGTTAAGGTTTGGAAGCCTTGCAACTATGATAGAAAGCCGTTTGTTTTTTGCCAAAGCCTTCGCCTTGATTTTGAATCAAAGTAGGTCGCGACTCTTGTATTTGAGTCGGTCGGGGGAAGCTAGCGCTTATACGAGAGCTCCGCTTCCTCGTCTTGCTTCTGGAAAAGCTTCTACTTTGCTTCCTTCTCTCGCGCTTGCTTGCGCGAAGGCTTAAAGTCCTTTTCGCTAGGTCCAAAAGCTTCCGAAAAAGGAAAAGATCTGATCCTAGCCGCATATTGAGCGCAGCTGATAATAGGCTAGGGCTAGGTGATCATATCATGCCATAAAAGACTGATTTTTATATGTATAGAGAGATAGATCCCCTAGATATAGAGATAGAATAGATGTTCATGGATAGACAGACATTCCATTGATTCTTAGTTTTGGGGCTGAAAAAGCTCGTCGATCCAAATGAATCATGATTCTGGTCTCTCTTCGCCCCCCCGCCCCGAAACTGACGCACAGCACAGGGCCCATTCGCTTCGCGCGCGGGAAGGCAAGGTGCGTAGCGTTCATGAGACCGCCGCGGAGTGGAGCAGCCGCGACACTTTTTTTCCTTAACTGGATCTCGCTGGTGCCACCTAAACGGTAGGTAGGCGGCGGATGTGTGACGTTTGGAGTTGTCGTTCGTGCACCTGTACCCAATGGAAGAATGAGTGATCCGTTCCCCTGCGGATCATGGCCTTACCACTCGGTCCCCGATGGCCAGCGGGGGATTCGGTATAGCAGCTCACGTTAGTTTGCGCTGCGCGTTCCCGCTGGACTGGACACGTGTTAGCTCTAGGAAGTATGGTTCCGAAAGTGACTTCGGTTCGCCAGTTCAGGCTCAACTCCTCGCTTTACGTTAGCGGACCTACGGGGCGGGCCGG
>JAOTAY010070611.1:0-27500 GCA_025629805.1 Erythroxylum baracoense | reverse complement strand
AGAAGGGGTTGTTCGGGCATATCTAAATAGATATTGTGTTTACATATAGATCCCACCGTCATTCCATTTAGGATTAGGAATAGGCATAATCGAACCTGTTTTTTAACATATATATCTCCTTATTTGAGACCCTATTCTATTCACCTTTTTGGGCTTCTATTGAATCGAGAAATGGGTTTGATTGTCCATTTTTTGATATAATTTTGATATAATAATATATATATATATGATATCTTCTGGATAATTCAAATTGAAGCAATTAGATGTCCAACTCGGGCCTAGATGACATGACCAATCAATAGAAAGACTCCAAGACTCTACCTTTGTCATATATTCCATACATCATACTAGATAGATATCATATTCATGGAATACGATTCACTTTTAAGATGCCTTAGTGGTGAAATGGTAGACACACAAACTCAAAATCTCGTGCTAAAGCGCATGGAGGTTTGAATCCTCTTCAAGCCATAATATTAAGAATGCTTATTGAAGGACCAATTCAATAAGAGATCTCAGGTCGAATCGATATATCAATATCGATTTGATCAGAGATCTTAGAACAAGTTCTGCAACTAATCCAAAAATCTTGGTGATCTTCTCTATCTTCTATCTAATGAATGGGGAGTTCATTTTGAAATTGTTCGCTCTGCAATCAACCCCGACTATATGCTTTAAAAAGTATTACACAAGGGTATATTGATATATTAAAAACCTCTGGTAAAATGCATGCCTATAACCCAACAGATAAAGTACATTACATAGTCAATTTGAGGGATTGGAGACTTACTCATTTAGTGACTTTGGCACTAGATGTGCCCCCAAAAAAGGGGACTATTGGGTTGGGTGAATTCAATAATAGACGTCTATCGGCATTCTAGCCTTCCTTCTCCTTTCAGGGCCTACCTTGAAGAGAATCTAGTACTTCTTGGTCGTGAATATCTGAATAGGGTGAACCACCCCATTGATATCTTGGCTTCGGAACAAAACAAATAGAATTAAGCTTGGTCAACTGAAATGTGTATTATCCATATAGGGGATCTTCCAATTGAGAAGACCCATCAACCTGAGACAAATAGAAGGGTCTATCTATTTTATTTAGTTATTCATTTAGTTATTCAGTTAAACCAATGATTCATTATTGGAGCAGATAGAAACAACCACCATTTCATTCAACATACATATTTTGGATTTTCTAATGGATTTACATCTTTAATTAATGGAAATTGTTTTATGTAGTGAGTAATAGCTCTGGTTGCTTGTTGTTCAAGAATTCTTATTCAGGCAGTTCATACCATCCATACATAGTGTTTTGATCGAAGATTTCAATTCTTCCATTTTTTCGCAATAACATATTGTTCCATATCCAAAATATGAAATAAATAGGTGTTTCCATGACTCTACCACCCAGTGAATTCTGTTCCACTTAATCCCTCTATTTCATGGCCACAAATCTTTCAGACTAAGGAATGAGAAACCTTTCTCCTATTACATGAATCTAATTTTCATTTCATCTAGGAAAAGTCATCTTTTTCTCAACAACGTTTTCGTCATTTGATCCAATAACGTTCCGTTATATAGAAACAAATTTGATAAATACTGATAACTCTCAGATAAAGTATTAGAACGGAAAAATACATTAGATAATGAACTATTGGTTTTAAGCCATCTCTAGCGATGAATCAAAAATTCGAAGTGATTTTCTTACGTATTTATGATAAACCAGCATTTATATATAAATGTAGGAAGATCTATTTTGGAAGTAAGAAGCCCCTTTGACATCTCTTCATCGATAAAGAATTCTCAATGTGAAAACATAGAGACAAAGGGCTGATCTTTAAATAGGAAAAAGAGGGGATCTACAGGGTCCCCAAATAAATTGGCTTATTTAAAAAAAGCCTTATTCTATAGACAATATATCTTGTATTTGGTACTATATGGTTCCACTCTGTAAGAACTCCAAATCATTCTCTTAAAGCTCATCCTCTTCATCATAAATGATCCACTTACACCAAAATGACCTGGACCAATAGGAAAATCCCAATTCATTAGGCCTTTTAATATAATCAAATAGAAAGCCCCAAAGGAACCATATTCTAAGAGCCCGAACTATGTGAATGAACAAATCCTCCTCTATATGTTGCAGGTTGAGGACTCCTTCTCCTTCCCCTTCTTCAAACTCTGATTAGTATTTTTCATACAAAAATCTCTAATCAAGGATAGAACAAGATCCATTTTGCATCATATTTAAGGGACTCCTTAGTTCAGGTTGAAGAAGCAATGTCACTCGATCATTATCAAACTGACTACAATCTTTTTCTATCTGTGAGGATCCCACCAGAGCACCTTCTACTTCTAATAGGCCATGAACTAGATCAGAATCATTCTCAACAAGTCCATAATAAGTGATCCCATTTTTTTATCGAGTCAGGGTAGAGACCAAAGGTCTTAAGCAACCGATCCTGTAGAACAACTCAAAAGATAAAGAAGTAGCATTAATTTCTTTAGGCTCGTTTCAAGTTCGAAGTACCATTTGTACAAATAAGAATCCCCTTCGTTACATGATTTCTTCTTCACATGGATAGATATAGGATCTATGGGGCAATTACTTAGAAATACATTTTGTGCAATAGCCCTTCCTATTTGATAGAAAAAGATCCCATGATCCTGAATCGATCTTACCTAGGATCACAAATCCCAAGTTTGTATATAAAGATAAGATCTAATTATATTAATGTTTATAATTGATTTCTTCTGTGTAATACTAATCGATAGGGCCTCATTGGTAAGTGTTATAAGATCTCGTACATTGGAATCTATGGTTATGCACCCGAATACATTAGTATGGAACTTTTTCTTTTCCAACTGAAATCCCCTAGTCCAGGAAAAAGTGAAAAAGTACTTTCTTTGTTATGGAATAAGAAGCCTTCGCATCTTAATGTATGTATTTAATTTATTCAGAGCTATTAGAGAGGGATCAACTTTTTGGGGAATATGAGTCAAAGCAAAAACAAGAATATTTCTAGTGGAACATCTTTTACAATCCCTAAGAGATAGTTCATTAATAGACCAACTGATAAGTAATTTGACTCATTCACATCCAGATCATGAATGTTTGGAATCCATATTACACAAATAGACATTGCTTTTACAAATTCGAATTGAAGGGTGATATAAAATCAGTCTATTTTTGACATCATATCCATAGTTGGTGCATTCATCCTAGTTAGAAGCTTCAGCTCTGTATCAAGGTCACAATCGATATCGTCACTCACATACATACCGTCACTAGCATCCATATCATCACTATCATCAATAAGAAAACCCTTAGGCTTGTTATCTAGGAACTTGTTCAGAAATACTGTAATGAAAGGAACATAGGAATTTGAGGCTAGGTATTTGACCAAATAGGATCGTCTCGTTCCTATAGAACCTATCACTAAAATACCCCTAGAGGTGGATAGGGCTAAGCGAAGCAAAAAGGGTTTTCCATGAGATGGGAAATGAAAACTATTCACCTCATACAAAGTTTGTGAATAACTGATTGTTTGATATTGAGCAAGGAATATCCGTCTTTTTGGTAAACAGGGTGTATTGAACTCATAATTCATTAGATACTTTTATGAATGGCAACTAAGTAAATTGCTCCTGACTCTTCAATCATTTGATAACCAGAGTAATTCTTTGATAAATGATCACTATAAGTAAGACTCAATCCTTGTTTCTGTTGTTAAGGTAGAGAACTAAACCAAGAACTCTCTTTCTTTGTCCTCAACTGAATCACTATTTGTGACCAAAGATTTTATTTTATCATCAATCCAATCACCGTTCGCATTTTTCTTTTTCTTATCAATGAATAAATCTCTTTACTTGTATGACTTAGATGTCTCATATTTCTAGAAAAAGTAATTCAATTGATGGGATTTGGTATGATACTTATGAGATCGATGAGATTGATATTCAATAATTTCTTCTTAGAACAAATTGATTTAACCCCATAAGCGGGACCACCATCCCATGGCATTTTGACCCCAGAAGCAAAACCCCGTATTTCTTTTAAAAATCTCCTAATTATTCCAAAGCAGCTAGAATGAGATTCGTTAACTGTAAAGAATTTAGGTTAAATGTAGGATACCTATCTAAAAGTTTTCACAACTCCATCATGTATGATGGAATCATCAAAGATTTGACCTTTTCTAACTCTATCTGTAACTCACTATAGGCTTGGGAAAGGGAAACAAAGAGAAGATGTGTACGAATAAGAGATCCAGCAATAAAAAGAAGGAAAATGATTTAATAGAGGAACTCCCAAACATTTGGTGATCCCAGATGGGTCGATATCAATGGTTTCTCATTATTTTGATGAATAATTTCTTCTGACAAAAGAAGATTATGTAAATCTCACTTCTCAAATTCCATTGTGGAAGACACAATTTTTTCTGAAGAATTCGCCATGATATATCTGATCCATGCATAATATTATGAAAATTAGATATAAAATTTTTACTGATACTTAATATCGATAATAGTTCTGAAAAGGTATCTAAAAATATTAAATTGAGATATTTGTACCCTGTCAAAGCAAGGAACGATGGCATATAAGTTTGGAATAGATTCCATTTTGAGAGAGTTGAAAAAACACTATCTCGTCGAAAGGTTCTATACATCTACCCTTTTTCAACGCATTTCTTTAGACAAAGACTCTATTTTTTCCTCTTTTCGAACGGTAAATATTTATCAGAACATGGAGTGTGAATCAAACCCATGTTTGAATGGAAATTGAGATACTGATACAAGTTCTTCCCTTCTGAATCAAATAGATTCATATCCGAAAGAGGTTGACAATAAGTTCTTTCAAAATTGACTATTTGTCCCTCTGTTAAAGATGTTATAGAAATGTCTGCAATTGAATAAATAGCTCTATAAACGAATGGATCAGATCAAATTGGAAAATGGAAAGATTTGTACAAGTTATACCTTTCGTTACCACTTTATGGAAAATCATTAGGTATGAATATGTTAAATACTTGTTACTCAATTGGTGAAATAGTATCTCTCTCCTAAAAAGCATGTTTTTTCTTACCGTCACACAAAGAAATATTTTGTTGCGAATGAACAAGATATTGAAGAATTGTCCATACGTAAAATCATAATTCTTGATATGGGACTTTTCCATATAAAAAGGAAATCTTTTGTTAAAATAGAAATAGAAGTGATGTAGATTATTCAAGAATTGAAGTCGATTTGCTTTATAAAAAGAAGATATCAATGAACTTCTATAAAATGGTTTCACGAGATTCAACCAATTGTCTTTATCATGGGATATCATTAAGAAATAGGAATCTGTGTTATCAAAAGATTTCCTGTGATTATTTCTATTATGGAATGAGTCAATCATCCACTTTAGTATCTTGTTGAACAAAAATAGTGATATTGTTCCTCCATTGATCCAAATTTTAGATTTTGGGAAGTATCATGATCATCCAATAATAAGGGTTTCCATTTTTTCAAATGAACAATTTGAAGACCTATTAGTTCTAACAGCTGATTGCAGAGTGGATTATTCGAACCTTTCAATTCATAGATATGAATCTCAGACCTATGAATGAGGATATTCCCAGAACTCACAAAGAAAAAAGGAAATCAGTTAGATAAAAAAAGAACTAATTTGGATAAAAAGAAAGGAAGTGACTTACACAAATCTTTTTTTGTCAATAACCTCAGACCAATCAATCGAATATTGATTAATACATAATTGATCGAACACTACTTGCAAAAGAAAACAACTCTTATTCCCAGAAATGAAAGGTTCCAAATGTTCCTAGAAATTTTTGCTTCCATTAGACCATTTTCATTTATATGCATTAGGATCCCAATTCATAGATCTCTCAGTTCGAGAAAGAAAAATAAGAGGATCGAACCATTTCTTCTGATTCTATTTCAAATTCAAAAAATATTGGTTGATCGTATATTTCATTATAGTTCTATGATTAAGAGTATCATTTCCTATTTAATCCATTTGAATTCCATATTCGAAGTTGCAATCAGATCTATTCATTAAAAAGAATTTATTTAATACATTTCTTATGTACCCATAGGTGATATATTAGATTTGAATCAAATTTCATATTAATCCATATTAATTGACTGCCTCCATTATGTTATTGCTAACAAATACCACTCTTTTTTGTTTTGGATCTTCCAAATCATTCCCGCAGGAGGTTCAGACCAATTTTTTCTGATCATTCGATAAAAAGATTCATTCTCTTCATAAAAAATAGGAGGTAGAACCAATAAAGATTTCTTTTCGATTCATCCCTGGAGTTGATTACCTCATTGAAGAATTGTTTTTGGTCCAATCTGTAAGAATTATTAAAAAAGGCAAATCCCTTATGATACATGATAGAATGAATAGATCTGCCATTTCTTAAAATCTCTCTTCTGATTCAAAATCGTGGTGTAACATGTAGCCACCCCCGTTCCGATTATGGAATAGATGAAATAAATCACAAAATATATTTTTGTTCAAGAAAGAAATCTTACTAGAACTGTCCATATCCAGTTCATCCTTTAGAACCATATCACATTTAGGATTTGATGAAATAGGATGAATTGAGACGGTATTTTGTAAATATATAATTATCTTCAATATATTAACTATTTCTTTATTTTTCGATCGCCTGAAAGGGATAAAAGAAACATCTTGTTCTTTCTTCAACATTTTTTGATCTCTAGTGGACCTCTCAGTGGGATTCGAACCCAGATGAAGTTCTGACCATCTGTTAGAGAAAAAAAACGAATGGATCTTATAGGATTCTCAAGAAATTCTTCGATTTCTTCTGGAAGCAAATGATTATTCATCTCTTTCTCACCTTCTGTGAATAGCCAGGACATTGAGGAATATCCAGAAATGCAGTTAAGGAATCGATTTAATTCTATCTCTATTTGTTCCATTTGAAGAAAAGAAGGATCCCAAAGAATCAATATTTCTTTTAGTTTTAGTTGTTGAATCTCTCTTTGATTGATCAATGTGTGATATTCTAAATCCTCATTATATGGAATCAAAATGATCTATAGATTGATCAGAAGATCCCTTTATAGAATCCCTTCCTTGAACGAAACTAGATCTTATGGAATCATATTGAATATTTGACAATATATTCCTAAAAAACAAATCCTTGTTTACCAACCACACATTGTCTAATGAAATGCAATTATCTCTCGATATGTTCCTCAAAAAATTCGATTCGTGCGGATTATTCCCCAACTAATAAAAAGATCTTGGTAGAATTGCCACATATGAAATTGAGCACAATTTTGCAAAGAAACAACCCACTTCTTTCTCGAGAAGAGATGGGAAACATACTCAATATCATTTGATTGAATAGTTGACTCAGCTCCTTGTAGTTTGAAGAACTGCTCCACTTCAATTGGGATTTTCTCATGAAAAGCAAACATGAGATAACAAATCCAGTCTTTCATTAAGATCTCGAATTGCTGTCCTGAATTCAAATTGATTATGTTTTGCCCCTTCCTCAGAGAAAGGCAATCAAACAATTTCCAATCATAGTCCTTGAAAATTGGATCATCCATATAATATACAAAAAAAACTCCAATTATTTGTTATCTTTCTCTTTGAATGAGATCTTAATTCCAGCGATAGTTTCATTACATATCTTACAACTAGAATCCCTTTTTTATCTGATCCAGTTCCTCCACCACCGTGAACCCCAGTTAAATTCAGACTTGATACACTTTTTAGTTATTAGGAGAACCCAAGTACTCTCTTTCGGATCTGGGAAATAGCTCTGAGAGATCTTTTTCCTTTTGGAAGATACAGAAACGAAACAATCAACCTATTGATATTGGAAGACCCAAAGGATTCTTCCAATGTATCATTTCTAGGTCCAATGGAATTCATAGGTATAGGAAGAAGCCCTGTCAAATAGATATTTTTTCTTTCGACCATCTTTTGATTATTAATACAATATATAAAGACCGCTACTACAAATAGTACTATACCTTTGATCGTGAAATATCGAGTGCTTGTTGAACTCTGTGAATTGTGTGAAAGTAAGATACTCCAAATTTGGGAGTTCAAGAGTTTTACAAAGCGTTCTTGATGGAAAAAATGTGAATGAAAGATCCCACTAAATTGAATTGTATCCATGAACCTAAGAAATAGTGAGAATTCTTGATCTCTCTTAATATCTCTCTCAATTCGAAAATCCAAGATTTGAATTGATGTCCTTTCATTGATTCCTCATAAATTGGATTAATTTATTCTAAAGATTTCGTTTCAATTAGAATTTGGTTATTCACTATGTACGAGGATCCCCACTAAGCATCCATAGCTAAATAATTAAAGTGCCCAACTCATAATTGGCAAATTTGTAGGTTCAATTCCTACTGGATGCACGCCAATGGAAACTTTCAATAAGTCTATTAGAATTAGCTCTGTATCAATGGAATCTCATCATCCATACATAACGAATTGGTGTGGTATATTCAAATCATAACATATGAACAATAAGAACTAGCATTCTTATTGAGAATAAAACTCATAAGGAAGAAAATAGATTTATGGATGAAATCAAATATGCAGTATTTACAAAAAAAAAGTATTCGGTTATTGGGGAAAATCAACATACTTTTAATTTCAAATCAAGATCAACTAAGCCAGAAATAAAGCATTGGGTCAAACTCTTCTTTGGTGTCAAGGTAATAGCCATGAATAGCTATTGACTCCCGGGAAAGGGTAGAAGAATGAGACCTATTATGGGACATACAATGCATTACAGATGCATGATCATTACGCTTCAACCGGGTTATTCTATTCCACCTCTTAGAAAGAAAAGAAATTAAATCAAAATACTTAATAGTATGTTGATACATTTATACAAAACTTCTACCCTGAGCACACGTAGTGGAATCATAAACAGTCAAGTGAAATCTAATACACGAAAAAATTTGATTTGTGGAAAGCATTACTGTGGCAAAGGTCGTAATGCTAGAGGAATCATTACCGCAAGGCGTTGAGGGGGAGGTAATAAGCATCTATACCGTAAAATCAATTTTCGACAGAATGAAAAAGACATATATAGTATAATCGTAACCATAGAATATGACCCTAATTGAAATGCATACATTTGTCTCATACACTATGGGGATGGTGAGAAGAGATATATTTTGCATCCTAGAGGGGCTATAATTGGAGATACCATTATTTCTGGTATAAAAGTTCCTATAAAAATAGGAAATGCCTAATTTTGAGTGCAGTTTGAACTATTAATTTACGTAACTGGAAGTAACCAATTAGGTTTATGACGAAACCTAGAAATTGATCACTGATCCAATTTGAGTACCTCTACAGGATAGACCTCAATACAAAACTGAAGAGTAACGACAACAAGTGAATGAGTTCAGTAGTTCCTCATATAAAATTATTGACTCTAGAGATATAGTAATATGGAGAAGACAAAATTGTTTTAAGCACCGATAGAACCAGAAGTGCCACTTATTTCAAAGAAAGGGGGACGGGTTATTCACATTTCAGTTGATGATCAGAGACGAATTGAAACTTAAGCAGTGGGAATTCTAAAAATTTCCCCAGGAAAAATAAAAGTAGAGATGTCTCCTACGTTAACCATAATATGTGGAAGTAGCGACGTAATTTCATAGAGTCATTAGGTTTGAATGCCATATGAAGAACATAAGCCAGATGAAGGAACAGGAATACCTAGGATGTAAAAGAGCATAACATGATTGATTCGACATATTTGGATTCCTATATATCCCTCATGTAGTACTTTACTTCATTATACGATATCCATCTATATAGATATCATCATCTACACCCAGAAAGTTGTATGCTTTGGAAGAAGCTTGTATAGTTTGGGAAGAGGTTTTGATTGATCAAAAAGAAGAATCTACTTCAATCGATGTGACCTTAGGCACAGCCATGCATAACACAGAAATCACAATTGGAAAGGGTGGACAATTAGCTAGAGTGGCAGGTGTTGTAGCAAAGTTGATTGCAAAAGAGGGGAAATCAGCCATATTAAAATTACCTTCAGGAGAGGTTCGTTTAATATCCAAAAACTGCTCAGCAACAGTTGGACAAGCAGGGAATGCTGGGGTGAACCAGAAAAGTTTGGGTAGAGCTGGATCTAAATGTTAGCTAGGTAAGCGTCCTGTAGTAAGAGGAACGCTATCGACCATCCCCATAGGGGTGGTGAAGGGAGGGCCTCAATTGGTAGAAAAAACCTACAACCCTTTGGGGTTATCCTACACTTGGAAGAAAAAGTAGAAAAAGGAATAAATATAGTGATAATTTGATTCTTCGATGCCGTAGTAAGTAAGAGAAAAAATAGAATTTGTTTCTTCATCTTTTCAAAAAATAGGAGAAATTGACTGTGACAAGTTCACTAAAAAAATTCCTTTTGTAGCAAATCATTTATTAATAAAAATAAATAAGCTTAACACAAAAGTGGAAAAAGAAATCCTCGTGGTCCCGAACATCTACCATTATGCCCATAATGATCATCCATACTATTGCTATCTATAATGGAAAGGAACATTTATCTATTTATATAACAGATCATATGGTGGGCCATAAGTTGGGAGAATTTATATCGACTCTAAATTTTCGGGGTCATGCAAAAAATGATAATAAATCCTGGTGGTAATTTGTTAATGTTAATAAGGAATTAAATAATTAATATTCAAATAAAAATAATAAAAATAAAATGAAAAAGGGCAAACATAGATGCTTATCATTCATTAATACGAGGTTTTTTATGATAAAAAAAAAAGAAAAAAAGACCCATATATAGAAGTATCTACTCTAGGTAAACATATATGTATGTCCCCTCATAAAGCATGAAGAGTAATTGATCAAATTCGTGGACGTTCTTACGAAGAAACACTTATGATACTCGAACTCATGCCGTATCGAACATGCTATCCCATTTTAAAATTGGTTTATTCTGCAGTAGCAAATGCTAGTCATAATATGAATTTCAACAAAGTCGATTTAGTCATTAGTAAAGCTGAAGTTAACGAAGGGACTACGGTAGAAAAACTAAAACCTCGGGCTCGCGAACAGGGTTATCTCATAAAAAAACCAACTTGCCATATAACTATTGTGTTAAAAAAGCTATCATTATATGAAGACTATGAAGAATATAACACGAGACTCAAAAAATTATGGTGGAAAAAAAATAAGACCACAGCTATGGCATTTGATGATATGTATAGTAGTGGAGGATTATGGGACGCAAAATAAATCCACATGGTTTCAGACTTGGTACAGCCTAAGATTATCATTCTCGCTGGTTTGCACAATCGAAAAATTATTTTGACAGACTACAAGAAGATCAAAAATAAGAAAATTATGCACAACAAAAACAAAATATGAAAATATCTTTCGGTCTTGAGGGAATTGCATATATAGAGATTCAAAAACGAATCGATGTGATTCAAATCATAATAGAGTTTCATTTCGCAAAGCAATAAAAAAAGGCTATTGAATTAATTGAACAGGCAAATACAAAAGGAATTCAAGTATAAATTGTGGGACATCTTGACGGAGAAGAAATTGCACGTCTTGAATGGATTCGAGAAAGGATGGTTCCTCTATAAACCATTCGAGCTACAATCGGTTATTGTTCCTATCTAGTTAGGACTATCCATGGGGTATTAGGCACAAAAATTTGGATATTTGTAGACGAAAAACAGTGGACCCTTAGTTGACTTATTGTTTTTACGTTCTAATGATTGATATAAATAGAACAAAAAAAGAATGAAATTGGTTTTTTATTTTTGTTCAATCGAAACAAAAAGTATCAATTAGAATTCTAATTCTATAAGGTTGACTAAACCAAAAAATCAAAAATTCCATTGAGAATTTGACATAATTGATATGCTTAACGAGTGACTCGTTGGCTTTTTTAGGATTAGTATTAAAAAATAGAATGACTTCTACTATGAACTAATAAATATAGAACGAACTAATAACCATCTCATCGCTTTGCATTATCTGGATCTAAAGAAAGAGTCAAAATAGAGTATATTGGTCCTATCAATCTATATTGATCATATCAATATAGTAAATGAAGTCCTTTTTGCACAAACAAAAGAAAAAAATCTGATCATGAGTTGTAAAGAAAATTATAAAATATTGCAGATAAATGGAAAGGTGAGAGAAAGAAAAAAAGATATTAATGATATAGGATTCCACTATGTAAGGTCTATAAGTCATCTCATAAAAGCCAAAGTAATAAAGCATCAATACCGATTAATGTATATTAATCTATATATAATATATATAATTAAATAAAACTCTTCATAGAACATTCATAGAACAAAAGATCAAAAAATCAAGAGCCTCGAGCCAATAAAGATTGAGAAGATTGACTCAAGAAAAAATTTCATCGAATTTGTTTAATGGGGCTCCATTGTCAAAATTGAGACCTAAGCATTAATTGAGAAGTGATGGGAACGATGGAATTTGTGAATACATAAGATTCTATTAAATAAAAAGAAAAAATCTTAATGATTTATTGGCCAGGATGGCGAAACGAACCAGGAAACAATCCATGTATTCAGAGTATTCATAGATTAACCCTACAAATGAAATAAAAAAATATTGAAAGAGTAAATATTTGCCCGCGAAGGTTTTTTTATGTTATTGGATTCCTAAACTTTAAGTAATAGTATATCATTAAGTAAGATTATACCATTCCAATAATCATATCATAAAATAATAAAATAAATACTAAATAATAATAACAATAATAATAATAATATTATTATTATTATTAATTAATTAATTAATTAATTAATAAAGATTTGTGATAACATTATGTTATAACAAAAATGAGAGTATCTAAAAATAATTAGATCAAAATATATATTGAACATCTAATTCTCTCTAAGTACAACCTGTCTAAGTATATATAAATATTCTATCTATTTGTATATATAATCTAAAGAGATTAGTAAACAGATTAAATGAAAAGTTAAATAAAAAGGTTCCACAATTGATTATAGTATTATATATATATACATATATATTCTATAATATATTTTTTATTTTTATTTTTATATTTAATATTTTTTAATCATTTCATTCGTGAGGAGCTAGATGAGAAGAAACTCTTATGTTCGGTTCTGTAGTAGAGATGGAATAGAAAAAGAACCATCAACTATAACCCTAAAAGAACTTGATTCCGTAAACAACATAGAGGAAGACTGAAAGGAATATCTTATCGAGGTAATCATATTTGTTTTGGTAAATATACTCTGCAGGAACTTGAACCTGCTCGAATTACGTTTAGACAAATAAAGGCGAGATGTCGGGCAATGACATGCAATGCGCGTCGCAGCAGAAAAATATGAGTACGTATGTTTCCTGACAAACAAGTTACTGCAAGACCTATGAAAACTCGTATGGGCTTGGGGAAAGGACCACCAGAATATTGGGTAGCTGTCGTTAAGCTGGGTGGAATACTTTATAAAATGGGTAGAGTAGCCAAAAATACAGCTAGGTGCTATTTCAATAGCAACGTCCAAAATGCCTATACGAACTTAATTCATTATTTCAGGATAGGCATATAGAATCAAAGGAAAAAGCCTTGGGATGAAGAAAAATTACAAGTTTCTTTCTTTTTATCGTGGACAAACAATATCTCTTTTTTTTCTTTACAATGAAATAACAAATTAAAAAATGATATGATCCAATCTCAGACCCATTTGAATGTAGCAGATAACAGCAGAGCCCAAAAATTGACGTGGATTCGAATCATATGAGCGAGTAATCGACAATATGATTATATCGGTGACGTTATTGTTGTTGCGATCAAAGAAGCACTCCCCAGTTCCCTTCTAGAAAGATAATAAGTGATCAGAGCTGTAATTATAAGCAGTTGTAAGGAACTCAAACGTGCAAATGGTATGATAATACGCTATGATGACAATGCTACAGTTGTTCTTGATCAAGAACGAAATCTAAAGGGAACTCGAATTTTTGGTGCGATCGCGCAAGAATTGAAGCAATTAAATTTCACTAAAATAGTTTCATTAGCACCTGAAGTTTTATAAGATGAAGCATTCAAATAGAAGATGAAATAACATTGAAAATATTACTCGAACATATTTGAGTTATAGTATTTGAATGAAATGAAGTAAATGTAATAAATGAAATTCAAATTAACTAGTAGATTGTTAAATTATGTTTCACGCATATATCTTTAAGAAATTTCAATTTTATAATAAATTGAATAAACTAATTACTTTTAAATAATTAATTAGTAAATAATTAATTCGCTTAAATCATTAATTTAGAAAAAAGTATGTTTATATCCAAATTTGGAGGCAATAATAATTTTAGTTTATTATAGGCGAGGACACTATTGCTGACATAATAACCTTCACACAAAATACTGAAATGGATAGAAAAGAAACTGTTCAAATAGCATCTACTAACATCACCGAAAACCTTATCAAAATACTTTTAGAAGAAGTCTTTATTGAAAATGTGAGAAAACATCAGGAAGGCAACAACAATTTTGTGGAGTTAACCTTACAACATAGAAAGAATAGAGGAGGAACATATAGAATTAATTTAAATTTGAAATGGATCAGTTGACCTGGTATATGAATCTATTCTAACTATCAACAAATTCCTAAAATTTTAGGTAGGATGGGCATTGTAATTATTTCGACTTCTTAAGGTATAATGATAGACCAAGAAGCTTGCCTAAAAAAATTGGTGGAGAAATCTTATGTTATAAGGTAATCTTTCTAATATCTGAATTTGATACAGATTTCCTATTTGTGAAAAAAGAAAAAGAACAAGTTTCTAATAGCCTTGCTCCTAAATTCCCTTAGTAGATCCTTAAAAAGGTTTTTTTAAATAGAATGAAAGAGCAAAAATGGGTTCAGGAAGGCTTAATTACTGAACTACTTTTATATAGTATTCTCCATATTTGTTTAGAAAAGAAAGATCTAGTTTTAGATTACGTTTTAGGAAAGATCCAATGTAGTTTTCTTCAACTTGAACATTCCTTTCATTTCATAGGGATACACGACAAGATTTCAAAATGAAAATAAATTCATTTTCTTCAAAAAAGAAGTATGTATATTTAGAATTAAGGAATGAAAAATATGAAAATAAGAGCCTCTATTCGTAAAATTTGTGAAAAATGTCGATTGATACATAGATAGGGACGAACTATAGTAATTTGTCCCAACCTGAGACATAAACAAAGACAGGATAATCTTTCTACACAGGAGCTCTAAAAAAGATCCCGTGTACAAAATCAAAGAGTTACGTTGCATGAAATGGATATATCCATACATCCCTGACTTATATTTATGAGATGATAAAATATGAAAAATCTTTACAGAAAATAAAAAAAAGGTTCATGCAGGAATAGACGTATAGGTTCACGTAAGAATCCACATAAAGTACCAAAAGGAGTTTTTATGTTCAAGCAAGCTTCAACAATACTATTGTAACCGTTACTGATGTACGGGGTCGAGTGATCTCTTGGTCTTCCGCTAGCACTTTTGGATTTAGGGGTGCAAGAAGAGGGACACCTTTTGTGGCTCAAACCATAGTAGAAAATGTTATTCGGACAGTAGTGGATCAAGGTGTGCAACAAGCAAAAGTCATGATAAAAGGTCCTGGTCTCGAAAGAGATGCGGCATTAAGAGCTATTCGTATAAGTGGTATACTATTAAATTTCGACAGGGATGTAACCCCTATACCACACAATGGTTGCAGACCCCCTAAAAAAGACACATGTAAAAATAGAAATTGAAGAAATTTCAAGCGAAAGAAATAATTCAATGGTTTAATCAAATATTATTATGGTTTGAGAGAAAGTAACAATATCTACTCGGACACTACAATGGAAGTGTGTAAAATCAAGAGCCGACAATAAGTGTCTTTATTATGGACACTTTAATCTATCTCCACTTATGAAAAGTCAAGTTGACACAATCGGCATTGCGATGTGAAGGGCTTTACTTGGAGAAATAGAAGGAACATGTATCACAAATGCAAAATCTGAGAAAATAGCACACGAATTTTCTACTATATCAAGTATTCAAGAATCAATACATGAAATTTTAATGAATTTGAAATAAATTGTATTGAGAAGTAATTTGTATGGAATTCATAACGCTTGTAATTGTGTTAAAGGTCCAGGATATTTAACTTCTCAAGATATCATCTTACCACGTTCTGTGGAAAATATTGATAATACATAGCAGATAGCTAGCCTAACGGAACCACTAAATTTGGCTATTGAATTACAAATCGAGAGGGATCACGGCTATCATGTAAAACCACCAAATAACTTTCAAGACGGAGGCTACCCCATAGATGTTGTATTCATGCCTATTTATTCTTATAAAAATGGGAATGAAAATCAAGAAATACTTTTTCTTAAAATATAGACAAATGGAAGTTTAACTCCTAAAGAAGCACTTCATAAAACCTCCCGAATTTTGATTTATTTATTTCTTCCTTTTCTGCATACAGAAAAAGAAGATTTACATTTAGAAAAAATCAACATAAGGTTACTTTACCCTTTTTTACTGTTTATGATAGATTGGAGAAACAAAGGAAAAATAAAAAAAAGTATTTAAATATATTTTTATTGACCAATCAAAATTGACTCCTAAGATCTATAATTGCCTAAAATGATCTAATATACATACATTGTCAGACCTTTTGACTACCAATCAAGAAGACCTTATGAAAATTGAACATTTTTGCATAGAAGATATAAAACATATATTAGGCATTCTAGAAACAGAAAAGCATTTTGCAATTGATTTACCAAAGAATTCATTCTAAATCCATTGGATTTATATTGATTTTCGTCTTTTTTTTTTTTTTTTTTTTTCTAAAGAAGATGAAAATCAATTTTTAATTTTTACCACAATATTGATATTCACAAAATAAATCAATAATTTAATTAAATAGATGTTATCTAGGGATAATTCACTTTGAAGCGACTATTCCCTAGATAAACCGTCGTAATATTTGATTTTACAATCGAATCAATTTAAAAAAGACCTAAAGTTAAGGATTTATGAATAAGTAATATTGCTTCAATATCTAACCAAAGGGCTACTATAATACCAATCAAAAAGACAGTTGTTGTAACTGGATGTCGAAATGAATTTTAAAATTTGTTAACATTCTCCAAAAAGGGTACTATTAATAATCTCGCAGGTACTGAAACCATTAAAAGAACACCCAATAACTTATTGGGTACTGAACGAAGTATTTGAAATACGGGAAAGAAATACCATTCAAGCAATATCTCTAAAGGAGTTGCAAATGGATCTGGGGGTTCACCAATCATTGATGCTTCTAGAACTGCTAATCCTATATTACATGCAATAGTACTTGGAATTACTACTAGAAAAATATATGAAAGGTCATTGGGCCATACGGGTTCTCTATAATAATTATGACCCATTCCTCTAGCTAATTTACCTCTTAATACAGAATCATTCAAGACAAGTTTTTTTGTTATTGGGATAGGTGAGTTCTTTATAGATTCATCCTCCAAAGGAACCAGACATGATAATTTTTCGTCATCTAGCTCAAACAAGATTCAAACAAACCAAAAGGATCCATACCATATAAAAAATATATATGTCTAGATGCTATAAAATCCATATGTTATTCATATATACACACACACACACATATATATATATATATGAATGATTTTATGTAATAAATAATAATAAATAGAGTGATTCCTTTTTTTCTAGGGTTGACCATTGCAAAAAATTAATTTTTTACAGGTAAATGCTTAATACCCAAGTTAGCCTTACAAAGGTGATTATAACTAAGAGTTTTTTGGGCCATCTTACACCTTTCGATTGGCTTTTATCTCTAAAAATCTATCGAGACTTTTTCCATACAAAGGATTTACTTGTTAGTAATATAGTTTATCCTCTAACATTCTTTAGATCCCTTGTTTCACTCTGATATTATCATAAATAGGGTCAATGCATGACTGCATTTCCATACCATTAGGCATTCAATAAATTAAGTAAATGAAAGAGATAAAACGAAGTATAAGGAACTCAAATAGCTAAAAGAAAATATGGATTATATCACATCGCCTATTTTACTGGATTTTATGGAGCCTATTCATAGAAGACATGATTGGGTCTAATCATAGAAAGGATTCTCTTTAAGCAAACCAGCTTATCCTCTGTATGGGACTTATACAAGGGTTGGAACAAATGCACATTTGATTGTGAATTCCAATGTGGTAGATATATATCTTCACGACCAAGTCAATTATCCAAGTCACACACTCCCATAATCCATTTTTCTCTTAGGAGAGTTCGCTTCAACTACTCATGTAAAATGAATAATATAATTTTTTAGAGTTGAAGAGAAATATCCAAATATTTGTCTTTTTTTTAACAATCCATATTTGTAGCAATGAAATACTCTTCTTCCTCCCCCAAGTGATCACTGAGTTATTCCAAATATCTAAGATCTATATTCTTTCTAAATTATAAAGGACCAGAAATACCTTGCTTACGTATCATTGGAAAGTGCATTAACATAAATACAATGGTAAGAAAAGGTAATACAAAAGTGTGTAAACTATAAAAACGAATCAAAGTGGATTGTCCTACATTAGTACTTCCATGCAATAACTCTATTAAAGGCGATCCTACCACAGGAATAGCTTCTAACATGCTTGTTACAATTTTTACTACCCAATAACCAATTTGGTACCAAAGTAAAGAATAACCAGTTACACCAAAAGATGCAGTCAATACAATAAGAACTACACCTATAACCCAAGTCAATTCACACGATTTTTTAAAGCCACCAGTAAGATACACACAAAATACATGTAAAATCATCATTAGAACCATAATACTTGCCGACCATCGATGAACTGATCGGATTAATCAACCAAAATTAGCCTCAGTCATTATATATTGAACATAAGCAAAATCCTCAGTAACGATCTGTCAATAGTAAAAGGTCATTGCAAATCCCATAACCTCCTAAATAATAAAATATGTTGGCATGAGGAGGAACACATTTACTAGTTATATCATCTACAATCGCCTGAATCTCGAGACATTCTTCGAACTAATCATAAACTTTATTGAGATAGGTAAACCAAAGAGACTCCCCCTTTGAGAACCGTATATGAGAATTTCATCTCAAACAGAAAAACCAAAATACTAGTTGAAACAGATGTATGTGGAATATAAATTTCTTAATCGCATGATTCAACAATCTTTTCTGAAGAAAAATTTGCAAACTTCTCCTTGTGGTTATAATGCCAAAATATCAAGTCGACTCATTCATCTCTTGATGTTGGTTGTTACAGGCCTCTTGAATATTTTTCTTTTCCTTGATTTAGTATTATTTTTATTTGTATGGAATACAATGGAATAAAGTCATATTGTTCTTTTCTTTATTATCTTTATTATTGATTGATAAGAATTTTGTTGTTAAGATCTTATAAATCGACTGAAACCTCATATTCATACTAGAAACACGATGATTCAATAAAACCTTCAAGATAAGTCCAAGAATTCTGTGAGTAAGAATCATTGTATCATCACCTATTCAATGAATAAATATAATAACTAAAAAGCAAAAGAAAGGTTTGTCTTTTGATCAAAATAAGCATAGACAAAATGATTGAAAGAAGAAAAATCTTTCAATTTATACCTTTTAACGCTTTCAAATTTTTGAAAGATTGGTCATGAGATCTAAATATTTAATATGAATCATAATTCTAATACTTCGTAATCCATTTCATATAATTTGTGCTCCAGATACTATAATAAACATCATCCTTTAATAATTTCCATTTTTCTTTATTTTTCTTTATTGAATAATAACTTAAATCTCTCTATAAAATACATCTTGTAGAAATACCAATACATATTTCGTTCTATAGTTTTCGATTATGAGAAATAATTAGGCATTTCCTTACCTTAGTTCATGAATTCTGATACGAATTCGATCTCTATGACTATGGACATAGGAAATAAGACAAAAAAAAGACAAAGTGAATATAAATAAAAGGAAATGGTTATTTCGTTCCTGATAGTTATTTCTTTGATCGGTCATTGACAATATACTTTGGATCGGAATCGGGGGGAGTACTACCTAACCGTTTCTACTAACTTTTTGCCCTAATTTATATTTTTTTATAATTAAAAATTTGAATTTAAAAGAAAATTAACGTTCTTTTTTATATTTTATATATTAAAATTCAATATTTTTATACATTAAAGTTCAATATTATGTAGAAATTTTCTTTTGAATAAATTAAAGAAGCTATATTACTAATCCGTTGCATATTTTGGTCTTCCTATTCATCCACTCATTATATTCTTTCTCAATCGTTCGTTAAACTTAACGTAATTCATATACGCTAAATTTAGACTAATAGTTACTTAAGTTAATTAAAAAATGAAATTCAAATTTATAGTTAATTAAATTAGTGAAATTTTTTATTTCTGACAAACAAATATTTATTTATTGTTTCTCGGGATCAAAGCAAAAATCCACGAATGGGTTTTGGGGGTGATATAAGAGTAAATTATAAAAAGAATCATGCAAATCTTTTTTTACCGATATTTTTTATTACTAATTAGGAAATCTATATCAACAAGATAAATTCTTTCTTCTACAAAATTAAATGGGGCAAGATAAATAGAAATAATAGTAAAGAATAAATAACAAATTTCATCTTCTTTCTTACCTATGGATTGTATGGAAAATATGGAGTTTTGCATACCTCCCGAATCCCCCATACTTTTTTTATGAATTAATGATTTAAAAGAATTAATTATTTAAAAGTAATTGGTTTATTCAATTTATTATAAATTTGAAATTTCTTAAAGATAATAATCTACTAGCTAATTTGAATTTCATTTATTACATTTTCTTTATTTCATTCAAAGACTATAACTCAAATATGTTTAAGTATTATTTTCAATGTTATTTCATCTTCTATTTGAATGCTTTATCTTATAAAACTTCAGGTGCTAATGAAACTATTTTAGTGAAATCTAATTGTTTCAATTCTCGCGCGATCACACCAAAAATTCAAGTTCCCCCTGGATTTCCTTCTTGATTAATGACAACTGAAAAACGAACTATGTATATTCAAAATTAAGGAATGAAAAATATGAAAATAAGAGCCTCTATTCTTAAAATTTGTGAAAAATGTTGACTAATATGTAAACGGGGACGAATTATAGTAATTTGTCCCAACTCGAGACGTAAATAAAGAGAAGGATAATCTTTCTACACGAGAGCTCTCTAAAAGGTCCCATGTATAAAATGGAAGAATTACGTTGACATGAAATGGATATGTCCATAGATCCCTAACTTATATTTATGAGATGATAAAACATGACAAAAGGATAGACGTATGTTCAAACAAGCTTCAACAATACTATTATGACCGTTACCAATGTACAGGGTCGGGTGATCTCTTGATCTTCCGCTGGCACTTGTGGGTTCAGGAATACAAGAAGAGGGACACCTTTTGCGGCTCAAACTGCAGGAAGAAATGTTATTCGGACAGTAGTGGATCAAGGTATGCAACTAGCAAAAGTCATGATAAAAGGTCCTAGTCTTGGAAGAGATGCGACATTAAGAGCTACTCATAAAAGTGGTATACTATCAAATTTTGTCCGAGATGTAACCCCTATGCCATACAATGGCTAAAAAACCCCTAAAAAAAGACGTGTGTAAAAATAAAAATCAAAGAAATTTCAAGAGAAAGAAATAATTCAATGATTTGATTAAATATTATTATGATTAGAAAATACGATGTCTGGGGGCTTTACTGGGACTAACTAGTAAAAGATCAAAAGCCAGGGGCGATTTTAGAAATCAATCACATTCTGGTAAAAAATCTCAATATCATATTCGTTTAGAAGAAAAACATAAATTGCATTTTCACTATGGTCTTACATAATGACAATTACTTAAATACGTTTGTATTGTCGCAAAGGCCAAAGGATCAACAGGTCAGGTTTTACTACAAATACTTGAAATGCATTTAGATAACATACTTTTTCGATTGGGTATGGTGTCAACTATTCCTCGAGCCCTCCAATTAGTCAATCACAGACATATTTTAGTTAATGGTCGTATAGTAGATATACCGAGTTATCGTTGCAAACCCCAAGATATTATTATAGCAAGGGATGAACAAAAATCTAAAGATATGATCCAAAATTCTCTTGATTCATTTTCCCAGGAGGAAGTACCAAAACATTTGACTCTTCACCCAATCTAGTATAAGGGATTGGACACAATAAGTCCTATAATGTCCTATAATAAATTCAATTCTTGATTTCAATTCCATAGAATTGAGGCCTTCTTTTTTCATTTCTTTTTTAAGTTCAAATTTTTATGATATTTTCAACTTTAGAACGTATATTAACTTATATATCTTTTTTAGTCATTTCAGTTGTAATTACAATTCATTTGATAACTATATTATTCGATGAATTTGACAGACTATATGATTCATCAAAAAAACATATGTAAAGTCTATGGCTAACCTAATAACGAAAGTTTCATAAGGGGACTGGAACAAGCTACCATGAGACAGAAGATCTTCTTTCTAAAGAGATTCGATTCGAAACTGCTATATGTCCAAGGTCCAATATTTGAATAATTTCAGAGGTTTTTCTTGACTTTGTCCATGTCAACAAACAATTCGAACTGCCTCAATTTTTTATTTTTAGAATAGGTTCGAGTCAAATAGCAATAATTCGAAGCACTTCTTTATACGCTATTTTGAAAACCTAAG
This sequence comes from Erythroxylum baracoense, assembly GCA_025629805.1. Lineage (NCBI taxonomy): Eukaryota > Viridiplantae > Streptophyta > Magnoliopsida > Malpighiales > Erythroxylaceae > Erythroxylum > Erythroxylum baracoense. Next base: position 4,641 of record JAOTAY010070611.1, on the reverse strand, counting down.
GACTCAATTGTATGGATATGTAAAATATAGGATTTCCAATCCTAACAGGAAAAGGAGGGAAACGAATACTCAATTTAAAGTGAGTAAACAGAATTCTATACTCGATCTCATCGATACATATACCGACTTGCTTCTTCCTTCCCCGTTTTTGCTTAGTTCAATCAAAACATTTTTAAGAAAGTGTTACAACAAAAACAAAAAATATATTTCACAATTCACACAAGACCTGGTACTGAATTCTAATAAATAAGTATTCCCTCTTATTATGAATTTTTGATTAAATTATTATAAATTATCAATTTCCAATTAAAAATTCATTTATCAATTTATAATACAAATCAAATCAATTTGATTTTTTCCTCAATTAATTTTATTTAGAAACTATTTATTTAGAAATAAGTAAATGACTAAAAAACCAAAAACATATAACATAAACATGTAAAAACAAAAACATATGAAGAGGAATATTATTATATTATAGAATAAGAATAACAAAAAATAGAAAATTTATCTGTCTATTAGAAAAGAGGAGATGCTATAAAAAATGTAACAGAATTTTTCGTTTCCTTGAGTCACTAGTTGTCTGCTGGGAGTTTCAAGTTTAATCCCAATATTTTAGCAAGAAATCCAGTAAATCTAAGTGTAGTACTTGGTGTATTGATTTTTCTTGGAAAGGAAGTGTGTGTGGGTTGTTTATTTCAAGAATAGGCTGGATTGAACCAGTTGCACTTTCTGTCATTTTAACTAATAAAGAAAAGGTGCACGATCCTACGAATTACTTTTGAATAAATTAAGAAATCATCTATCAACCAATAAGGTAGGATCATTAACATGGTTAAAGCTAAGCTGTTTGAAGTTCAGACGGAGCAAGGTACTCTTTCTACTACTATATTAATAGTTAATACATAAATGGGTTTAAAATGAATAGTGGTATTTGTTTTCGGTATAGAACACTCATGTCGAAAAAATGATTTGAACCTTTTCTTTTCAGAAACTTCATAAAATGGGTAATTCAACCCTTCTTGCCCAATGCCGAATCGATAACCTATGGATAAAGTAAATTCTTTGGATTTAAAGAAAAAAAAGAAATAACTTTACTGATAATTACTTGTTTGGTCAGAAGAGTCCTCAGAATATTACGATCTTTGATTAATGATTTTTTTCAATATTTTGATTTTGGAATATGAATAGAGAAACAAGGATACGCTCATTCTAGTAAACAAAGATATGGAAATTTCCCATAAGTAATTGAAATAATTGAGCATGAGAGCCAAATGAGTTGAAAGATTCGTGTTTGTTTAGGGAAGAGATAATGGAAGTTTTACAATGAATGGAAAAAGAATCTACTTTCATTAAATGATTTATTAGATAATCAAGAAAATAGAATTTTGACTACTATTAGAAATTCAAAAGAACAACGCGAGGGGGCCATTGAATAGTTGGAAAAAGCCCAGGATCACTTACAAAAGATGGAAATAGAAGCAGAACAGTTTCGAGTAAACGACTACTCTGAAATAGAACAAGAAAAATTGAATTTGATTAATTCAACTTATAAAATTTTAGAACAATTAGAAAATTACAAAAATGAAACCATTTATTTTGAATAACAAAAAACACTTAATCAAGTCTGACTATGAGTTTTCCAACAAGCCTTACAAGGAGCTTTAGGAGCTCTAAATAGTTGTTTGACCAACGAGTTACATTTATGTACCAGTAGTGCTAATATTGGTATGTTTGAGGCAATGAAAGAAATAACGGATTAGTCCTTTATAGGCATTTTTTTGTTTTGTTGGGGGAGGGGTTCAGAAATACTTGTGGTAACCATTCGAGCCGATGAGATTAGTAATATTATCTGTGAACGTATTGAGCAATATTGGCAAGTAAAGATTGTAAATACCAGTACCTTACTTCAAGTAGGCGATGAAATTGCTCAGATTAATGGTCTTGATGAAGTAATGGCAAGGGAATTAGTAAAATTTGAAGAAGGTACTATAGGCATTGCTTTGAATTTGGAATCCAGTAATGTTAGGGTTGTATTGGTAGGTGACGGTTTGATGATACAAGAGGAAAGTTCTGTAAAAGCAACAGGAAGAATTGCTCAGATACCAGTAAGTGAGGCTTATTTGGGTCGTGTTATAAATGCCCTAGCTAAACCTATGGACGGTCGAGGTGAAATTTCCACTTTTGATTCCAGGTTAATTCAATCTCCTGCCCCGGGTATTATTTCTAGACGTTCCATATATGAGCCTCTTCAAACAGGACTTATTGCTATTAATTTAATGATCCCTATAGGATGTGGTCAGCGAGAATTAATTATTAGGGATAGACAGACTGGTAAAACTGTCGTAGCCACAGATACGATTCTCAATCAACAGGGGCAAAATGTAACATGTGTTTATGTAGCTATTGGTCAAAAAGCATCTTCTGTGGTTCAGGTAGTAACCACTTTATAGGAAAGAGGGGCAATGGACTACACTATTGCGGTAGTTAAAACGGTGGATTCTCCGACTACATTATAATATCTCGCTCCTTAGACAGGAGCGGCTCTAGCTGAATATTTTATGTACTGTGAACAACATACTTTAATTATTTACGATGATCTTTCTAAAAAAGTAAAGGCTTATCAACAAACTTCTCTTCTATTACAAAGACTACCGAGTCGTGAGGCTTATCCAAGAGATGTTTTTTATTTGCATTCACGCCTTTTGGAAAGAGCCGCTAAATTAAGTTATAGTTTAGGTAAAGGAAGTATGACTTCTTTACCAATAGTTGAGACCCAATCGGGAGACGTTTTGGCTTATATTCTTACTAATGTAATTTCTATTATAGATGGACAAATATTCTTATCCTCCAATTTATTCAATGCTAGAATAAGGCCTGCTATTAATGTAGGTATTTCCGTCTCTAGAGTGGGCTCTGCAACTCAAATTAAAGCTATGAAATAAGTAGCTGGTAAATTAAAATTGGAATTGGCCCAATTCACAGAATTAGAAGTCTTTGTCCAATTCGCTTCTGATCTCAATAAAGCTACTGAGAATCAGTTGGCACGAGGTCAACGATTACGCGAGTTGCTCAAACAATCTCAATCAACCCCTCTTACAGTCGAGGAACAGATAATGACTATTTATACCGGAACGAATGATTATCTTGATTCATTAGAAATTGGCCAAGTAAGGAAATTTCTCGTTGAGTTACGTACCTATTTAAAAACAAATAAGCCGCAGTTCCAAGAAATCATATCTTCTACCAAAATATTCACTGAATAAGCGGAAGCCCTTTTGAAAGAAATTATTCAGGAACAGATGGAACGTTTTCTACTTCAGGAACAAGTATAAAGAAATGGGTCCCTCTGAATTTGGATTATAATCCTTAAGTCAAAATACTTAAATAAAATTATAAATATAAAATGATAAAAATGAAAAAATGAAATAACTATAATTTATAACTAAAAGATTAAGTATACTATAACATAAGTATAAATGTTTTTTATTCAAACCATTCGAAATATCTTTATTTTATATTTTATATTAATTTTTATATTTTACAGAAATCTAAAGAAATATATTAAAAAGAAAGAAATAAAATTAAAAATGAAATAAAAATATGTATTCTATATGGATGTATGAAAAAATATTCTATCTAGAAAAATATTGCGTCTAATAGGATTTGAACTTATACCAAAGGTTTAGAAGACCTCTGTCCTATCCATTAGACAACACTTTTCAATTTTGTCTTTTCTTAGTTATTTTTTTGTGCTGATAAAGAGAAAATATTGACAAAAATTTCAAGAATTGCATATTGAATTAATTCAATTATAGATTCAATTTGTTATCGTTAAAATTTAGAAATTATAAAAAGAATTTTTATTATATGAAAAAATTATATAAAAAAGAAATAAGAAATAGATTATAAATAGAATCTAGTTAGATAAAATTAGATAAAATAAATTTTAAAATTATAATAAAAATTATAAATAGAATAAATAGTTATAATAATAAATAATATATAAATTAGAATTATATATATATATATATTATCCATTAATAATTCTATCTATCCAGAATTGCATCTACTCAAAAAATATAGTCTATATGTCTAATATATGAATAAAAGAGTATATAATAAAATACTATTACTATATAAATAATCTATATAGATGAATTATGAATAATAGTATATAAATAGTATATAAAACATAGTATATATGTTTATGAATAAAGCTGGTAGCAGGAATCGAACCCGCAATGTTAGCCTCGAAGGCTAGGGGTTATAGTCGATGTTAAGTCATCATCTTTAACATCTCTAATTTAAAATTGAATATGAAACTTTGATTTCATTTGTCTCCTTCATGAAATATGGAAAAATATCCAGCTATAAGGCGTGAGTGAAAAAAAATTGGACCAATAACATCTATGTTAGCCTTTCACTATCTTAATGTAGTCAAAACAACGCACTTTCTAGATGATCCCTCTAGACACGAGAGGGATTTTAATAATCTTTTTAGTTACTTCGTTCTTTATTTCTATTTGAGAGAATCCTTAGGAAAAGCTTTTTGTTTCTATATAGTTAAAATAAGATGTCGATGACTATAGTAAACCAAAGCCATCCTTTAATACTTACTTTAATACTTAAATACTTATT
>JAOTAY010070549.1:0-17182 GCA_025629805.1 Erythroxylum baracoense | reverse complement strand
ACGAGCTTTAAAAGCCTCAAAATATGATTTGAAGATTTAGGTGCTACTTTTGAATGCAATCCGGACAACTTCGGTGACATTTGGCAGTTTCTGGATTCAATATAAAAATTCATCTAGGAAACCGAAAAAGTTAACAAACAATTTTGAAACATAATGAAAAGCTTAGAAATTAAGATTGGAGTCTCAAGGAAATGAAACGGGTCAAAATAGAGGTTGTTTGAATAGAATTTGGATAACCTAAAATTATTGGACTAAAATGCCCTTTTATTGAAAAAAATAATGAGAATTAGTGATTCTTCTCCTTTAAATTTTTTTCAAGCACCCAATTTAAATGTTTTATGTCTAATTAGAGTATTTAATGGTTCATTTGAAGTTAGGGTGACAATAGAATATTTTAGGAATTTATTTGGGCATAGAATGCATTAAATTTTAAAAAGGGGGCAAATTAGTCTTTTTGTCAAACCAAATGCTTCCAAATTCCATATGTGCACTTCATAGGAAGATTTCCATGAGATAGGCATGAACTAATTAGTTTGGAAAGTAACCAATTAAATGGTGGCAAGTGGTATGGATTAAAATGTAAATATGGGAAGTTTTGGTAATGATATGTTATTAACGGAAATGGTGGGAAAAAAGAGTAATTAAGAAAAATTTTCATCTCTATAAAAGGGGTGTGGTAAGCCATTGCTGGAGAAAGGAAAAAAAAGAGAGAAAAACAAAATAAAAGAAAAAGGAGACGAGAGAGGTTCGGCTAGGCCATGGAGAAGTGATCCAAGTAGTTTTTCATGCCTTTCTAACTCCAATCAAGCATCTAACAAGATCGCACAGCCATCCAAGTAAAGAACTTGGGTTGGTTAGCTTACTAGTTTTGTTGAAAAATTGGATTTGTTATGCTATAGTTTAGATTTGGTTTTGATGGTGTGAATTGCACCCTTATGATGTGATATCAAGGGTTTTATTGCATTGGAAGTGATTAGGAGAAGAAAATCAAGAAAACTAGTGTGTGGAACCTTGGTCAAAGGTAAGATTCATTGCCTAAAGTGTTTATTTTGCCATTTGATGTTTTAAGATTAATGAATAGAATTAGGAAGTTAGTTTATTGATGAAAGAATTGAAGAAAAACCATGGAAATGAATTAATGAAATATCGTCCATGGCTAGGGTTTCTAATGTGATATGATCCAAAATTCTATTTTAATGTTTTATAATGGTCATAACTTGATTTTGATGCTAATGAAGTAAATAAATGAAAAGGAGTTGATTTGGAATTTGTTTTGGTTGAATTTCGGCCAAGGGTTCATTATTATGTAAAAATTTGTTAATAAAATTTTATGGCTTAAATGTGTGTATTAAAATCTCATGGAAGTGAATTTGGATTGGATTCAAATGGAATTGAATTGGAAAATTTTTATGTAAAATATGTTAAATTTGGCCTTAAGGGCATTTTTGATATAAAAGCATGGTTATGATGTAATGACCACGTGAATGTGATTAAGGATGATCATTAAGTGTATTTGTGGCATTGGAATTATTAAATGAAGTGTTATGTTATTATTTGAAAAAAATTAGTATATGAAGTGTATGTAGAAAGTCATGAAGTTAAAATGGTTTATGGTGTATTTGGTTAGAAAATGTATTAAGGAGTTAAATGTATTTGTATTAGGTTTTTAGATAGAAAAATGAAACCAACTGAAGGATTTCAAAGTAGTAAAAAGGAAACTAACAAGTAATGAGTGTATTTTAAATTGATTTTATGCAAATGATTTTTATTTTATCATGAAATGAATATTTATGTTGAGTGTTATGTGAATGATATATAAGTGAATATTGCTAATATATGAATTTTAGTTTGAAAGTTAAATGTTATATGATTTGATTCACATTGAAATTATATTATTTGTTGATGAAAAGGAAATCAGTTGTTAGCCTATGGTATACCTTAATGGTATTACAGATTTATATGTCAGAGTACCCTAAAATGTGCATGGTAGAGTCTGAGGGGTGTCGGTTACTAATAACGGGTAGTATTGTGTCTGTCAGTAGTCTAGTGAGTCGCCCTTTACACGTATTAGGTATATATAGTGTAAGCCAAAAATTTTACGGGCAAGGGATGTAGAACCAGCTCTGTAACTACTAGTTCATAGCGGTTAACCTATTACAGGTAAGCGGTGTAGAACCAGCTCTGTAACTAGTGGTTAACTAGTTGTGGGAAAGCGATATAGAACTAGCTTCGTGATTTCATACGAGGCTCCGTCATCTAATACAACCTGAGTGATGTAGGAATTTTGCTCTGTCGTATACCCCTATGTCTCTATATGGTACCAATTCTAGTGATTGGATTATTTTCAGTATAAAAGTTTTCAGAAAACTTATTGCAACCACTGTTTATGGTTTAAGGAAGAAGAAAAAAGGAAACTTTTATATTATGAGTTTAATTTCAAAATAGTATTTTAGAAAAAATTGAAATTGTGTTTTACAAAGTGTTATTTTATTGCCGGATTTTATGATACACGAATGAATTTTTATGACAATTATCTTACCATAAGCTTTATTATTGTATGGTAATATTTCAGTTATGATGTTATGGAAGGTTTCATTCTTCGTAAAATGATTAACACTCACTGAGCTTGTTTAACTCACTCCTATTTTTATGTTTTTAAATAAACTACCCTAAGTATATGTACAGACGCTTCAGTAGCTTAGATTGCAGGATTAGTTGTATCGTCGGGTGCTGCTGTGCTTGTGCCATCTTTTCTATATATTTGTTTTCTTAAAATTGGCTTAGTTATTTGTATATATGTTTTAAGTTATTTTGGAAAGGGTTTAAAAGTGTGATCTTGTAAATATGTTTGTAGTTACTTGTGATGTGGACCTGAGGTCCCATTTTAGAAATTGAGACAGTATATGAAATACTAAAAGTTTTTTAAACCATATTATGCAGGTTTTTGAAAAGTGGGAATCTTAGAAAAAAGTGGTCGCTATACTGCTAGATTTTGAGAAAGTTAAATAAAAAATATTTCCCACTATTTTCTACACTTTTAACTTTAAATTATAAAAGGTTTTTAACAGTTGAACAGCTAGCTTTGCAGGAACCATTTAGTTGAGTTAGATATCGATTGGAGGGCTACCGGGGGGTCGCTTGGAGGGCTCCACTCAGGTTCCAAAAGGGGAACTTCAGGATGGATCCTTTCACTCCCATATTCCTTCCATGTTATAGGGATATATTGTATTTTCCAAGGAGATTATGTACCCTTTGCTAAAAATGAGATTATAACAAAACTAATTAACTAAGTCACTCAAGCTCATAAAAGGAGAAAGAAAATGACTATTCTATAGCACCAGCCAGATGCGAGAGGAGTAATCAAATTAAAAGAAGAGGTATTCTATTATCTCATTCTCTTGTTGGCAAAGGGTTGATAAGGCTGAGATATTCATATATCCCTTAATTAGGTTAGCAGTAGAGAGTTTTCTTTTAATCGGAAGCCAAAGGTTGATTGAGGATCGAGGATTTGCTTGATAAAATCACATTAATTTGTGTCAATTTACTCTTGGAGCTTGGATCCTCAATAACTCCCTATAATATGAGTTGGTGAAACAAACCAATGAGCTTTTATTTCATCATATTGAATCCTTTTTTATAGAAATTAGAACAAATTGTTAATAAATGGGTGATATTCAAGGAAATCTCATACTTAATTAATGGATGATATTTTGTGACTAATGCTAGAATAGTAGTTGCTAATGAAAAGTATTATTTGTATATGAAAAGTATATATGGAATTATTTGATGTTGAATCAATATCTTGTGGAGCATTATGCAAGATTGAGTAATTCAATTATGGAACTATTTTGTATATTTATAGAAGTATAACATAACTTTTTATAACTGTTAAAGAATAAGATCAATCTTTTGTTCGAGTTGTCAAATAAGTATTTTAGGAGATGCTTCACCTTTAATTAAGAAAAATAATAATATAAGCAAGTATAATTTTTGACAATTATGCCAAGAATGATTTGTAAATAAGACTAAGCTAAAATTATACCTAATACTTTCTCCACAAATATAGTAAAATATGAAAAAAAGAATAAAAATGTTTATATTTTGAATGAATTATAGTGAGGCTTAAGTATATATAAAGACAATAGATAAATGGAATATAGAAAGGGAAGAATAGTAAGTGCAACAAAAGGGCACTATATATACATATGCAAAAAAGAGAGAGAAATGCTTTCAAAGAAAAATTTGAAATGAGCTAGAACCATTTCTATTTTATTTATGTAATGGATAACATATTAGAAATGGAAAATTAATAAAGTGAATTGAATAAAAGAATATAGTATCCGATAGTGTAAGTGTTAACAAGAGTGTATTATTTCTTGCAGTATCATTTAGAAAAGCAGGATATCTCTTATAAGATAGATGTTAGACCAAATGAAGTTCTAATTCGTGGATTGATAGTAACAAAATATGTTAATACTAATATGTTTTATCTTTTGTGATATTAGTATTTTCAATTGTCAAAGAATCAATTGACATGTAAAGTATTAAGTCTGATATAGTAGCAAAGTGACCAAATGGTAAAATGAAGTCAAGATGAGTACCAAGGAACAAAATATACAACTTGGGGTTTATATAAATTTCAAGTGAACTTCAAAGCAATATAAATGAAGATCAATTCAAAATCAGAATAATCAAAGATTTCACTTGTAATTTAATCTATAAAGAATTTATTATAACTTTTGAGTCACTCATTTAATAGTTAATGTTTCAACTATTACATATTACCACGTATTTCATAAAGTATTCCATAATCAAAAGGAAAATTGGAAAGGTTTTAAAGAGACCTTCTTGATCATCAAAACACATCTTTAAGAACTTTAGAAATTATTTTAAAATTTTTTTGTAAAGAATTTATTTTTTGATCTTTTAGAGAAATTAGAGAATTGCAAAAACTTTGGATGACTAGGTATGACCTTGTGTATTTATTTATTCATTCTAAAAATTAGGAAGGTTTTAGAGATACTTTCTTAACCATTAAATGCATCTTTGAGAACTTTTGAAATGATTTTGAAAAATTTTTGTATTGAATTTATGTTTAATCTTTTAGAGAATTTGGAGGATTGCAAAAACTTTGGATGACTAAGTATGACCTCATGTATTTATTTTCTATGTAGGATCAACTAACAAATATGGGTATATTGGTTAACCAAAGCCTTAAGAGAAAAAAATTAGAATGAGTGTGCTTATGTTTAGTAGATTAGTTAGGGGTCCATTTAGTTGATACCTCAATTGATAAAACATTAGTTAGTCAAAGGTATTTTCTAATTAAATCTAGGTTCAAATATTATAAAAGCAAAATATGATAAGAGACTTCCAAAGTTAGGTATTTGGCTAAAGGTTAAGCTAGCCAGTACTACAATCAAACGTGGTTCACTTAGCCAAAGATGATTCAACATATTAGGGATTCTCTAATAAATATTAAATGTGTAAATTAAATAGCTCACAAGTACTGATCAAATAAATTAAGCCAAAAAATGCACAATTAGTATAAATAAAGAAGAAAAATCAACCAAATAATAAGACACAAGATTTATGTGCAAAATCCTCTAAAGTAGAGAGGAAAATTATGGGCTATATTCCAAATCAAATCCACTTAAAAAATTAATAAGTAAAAATATTCCCAAGTAAATCCATAATTAAGATCAACAACAACAGAGAAATACAAAAATATCTTTTAGAAAAACTACTTAAATGATTACACCAAGCCAAACTAGAGAAATAAGCCTTTAAAACTTCTCATGCTATTTTAATTGGATTACACTAAAAAAGAAGCTAAAGCAAGAGATTAAAGAGTAAGAAGTACCCAAGCCTCTCTATTGTCTTGATGTTTGTGGATTGAATACTAAAAGACAACAGATCCTCCTTTTTCCACATAAAAGTCAATTATCACCTTATGAAACACTCTTTAGGATTTACGTAAAAGAAGTGGTCCCTTTCATCTTATTTTCTTTTTAATTTATTCTAATGGACTGAACCCATTTAGGCCTTTAAAGCCAATAATCTCCCCTCCAGCCCATAGGGAGACGTCCACTTATCAAATGCTCATTTGTAACTCGGTCTTACTAGCTTAGTACAGAACTAATGTTTGTCATGTGTCACCAACTTAGTTAACATATCAGCTGGATTTTTATCATTGAGAATCTTCTTCAATTATATTTCTTGTTTATTCACAACATCATGAATCTAATGGTACATTACATCAATTTGCTTAGTACAACAGTGATATATAGCATTCTTCCTTAATTCCAAAACATCATAACTATCATAATTAACTACATTTTCATCTTATTTCAAACCCAGTTCTTGAAGAAATCTTTTCACCTAAAAGTGTTTATTTACTTGCTTTGTACAAGCAATATACTCAGCTATAGTAGTGTACACATTCTACAATTTAGAATGCCACATCAAAGCTCCCCTTACAAAAGTAAAAACAAATCGTAAGGTTAACTTTCTACTATCAAGGTCACATGTTATATCCACATCTGTATATCACTCTAGAATTGGTTCTGAATCTAAAAAACCTAAGCACATCTTAGAAGTACCTCTCAAATATTTGAAGATCCACTTTATAATCTCCTAATGATATTTACTTAGATTAAAGAGAAATCTGCTACTAAACCAACTACATGAGCAATGTCTGGTTAGGTGCAAACTATAGCACACATCAGACTCCTGACTATATATGAGTAAGGAATTAATTTCGTTCCTTCCTTTTATTTTTTATTAGAGGGGAAAGACTTCTTACTAAGTGTAAAGTGATTAGCAAGAGGTGTGCTAACTAGTTTAACACTTGTCATATTAGATTGCTTAGCATGGTTCTCATGTGATAACTTTATCTTCTTAGCTTTCCTATCATGAAGAATATTCACGCCTAGAATTTTTTATGTTAGCCCTAAATCTTTCATGATAAAGGAGCCAAACAACTCCTTTTTCAAACTATAAATTATAGCAGTATCTTTTCCAATTATCAACATAGCATCTATATATAACAAGAGAATAAGAAATCTACCATTTAGAAATACTTTAAAGTACACGTAATGGTCTATATATGTTTTAGTGTAGCCATAATTCATTATCAAAGAGTCAAATTTCTTGTACACTGTCTTAGTGGTTGCTTCAACCCATATAAATTCTTCTTTAACCTGTAAAGTATGTGTTTTCCTTCAAATCCCTCTGGTTGATCCATGTAAGTTTCTTCCTCCAATTCACTATAAAGAAATGTTATATTCACATTTGAATACTAAAGCTTAAGATCTAAAGTAGTAGCATCCCAAGAATCACATGAATGGAAACTCATCTTGATAACTGGAGAGAAGATCTCTTCAAAGTCAATTCCTTTCTTTTAAGTAAAAACTTTGACTACTAAGCGAGCTTTATACTTTAGTATCTTCTCCTTATTTATCTTTAGCTTCAACACCCAAATGATCTTTACAGTTTTTCTACCTTTAGGAAGTTTAACAAACTTATAGGTATTATTCTTCTTCAAAGAACCCATATACTCTTGTATGTATTTCATCCATTAAGCTTTCTCTTTATGGTTTTGAAAATTTTGGTAGCTTTTTGTCTCCCCTTTTCAATAATTGTAACATACTAAAAACTATGATATCTAGTAGATGGAAGATGTCCTTTAACTAACCTTATAACTTGAGGCTCTTTTGTAATCTGAGGTAGAAGACGTAGCTCCCCTTGCTTAACACCATCATCAGCATCAACTTGTTTTAGCATATCATAGATCCTATGCTATTTATGTAGTTCTCTCTCATTTATGGCATTCTTTTTTGTAGGAAAAATTGGAATAGGAAAATAAATGTCAACATTGCTTGTAGTATTATTTGATGTTTCAAAATCAAACAAGTTATTATATTCCTAGAAGATCACATCTTTGGACTTGATGACTTTTTTCTTTACTGGATCTCATAACTTATACCCAAACTTTACATCTCCATAACCTAGAAAGATACATGGAATAGCCCTATTATCAAGTTTTTGTGTTTGTTTCTTAGGCACATGCATTGATGATAGTGGTAGATTGCATAATGTTTTAATAGGTAGTTTAATATGTGTTTAGTTATTAAATTGAATGTTTAGTGCACTTTTAGTTAGGATTTTATTGTTTGGTTAAATATTCGTGTTTTATGTATTTTGTGGGTCAGAGCACGTGATTTATGTGTTTGAGGTGCCTTGATCTGTTTACTAGTGTTTTAGGGCAAATATCGAAGAATGGAGGAGAATCGGAGGAAGCTCCATGGTAAAACCCACGGTTACGATCGTGACAGAAATATAGAGGAAGGGCCATAATTATGGCTGGTTTGCCACGATTCTTACAGAAGGCGAAATCAAGTGCCACAATCATGGCCTACGCGATAATAAAAGCAGACAACCTTCCAGATTTAAGTTTTTGAGGGACTTTTTGAACCTGAAAAAAACCTAGGGTTATTCAGAATAGAAAATAGTATAAAAAGAAAAGAAAATAACCCCAAAGTGAGCTTTGCAATCTGCAACTTTGGGGGAAAAGCTTCAAGTGGAGAGAAGAAGAAGAAGAAGAAGAGGAGAGGGCTTCTAATGTCGCTACCTTCCTAAGTCGCCCCCGTCCCTTTCTAAGTGATAATTTTGTTCATCTTGTTATTTCTTTATTGAATGTGTAAGATGGATATGAATATGTTTATAGATTTGGATTTGATGATGATGTTCTAATTTTATTTAGGATTTTAACTTGATTTAATGTTAATATAATCATTTTTGTGTTATTTCAATTGGGTGTTGTGATTGATTGTTGTAGATTCATGTTCCGGTAATAAATGGAAACAGTGAACCAAATATGATATGATTAGGTTGTTTAATGAGAATTAAATAATCTAATAGATCACACAATTAATCAAATTAGTAATTGTATAAAGAAAGACCCCGTCTGAGCACCGGTAGTTTATTAGAAAGCTTAATAATTGATTAGGTTGTGAGCTGATAGTTAATCGAGAGATTACAATTTCGGTAACTCAACTTAACTAGGGTCTATTAATTAGGGTTTGTGATTATAACTTCAGAAAAAGTAATCCACTCTACGATAGTCTAAAACTGACACCACAATAACATATAAACATCTAAGTTAACATTGATGATAGGAAAAATCCCATCTCTCCTAATTTGGTAATTCCTCTTAAGTGTTTTTATCATTGTCAATTTGGTGTTGCTCAATTTAATTTATGTTCGTGTTAATTTATGAATTAATTTTTTGTCACTCACCTTCACGTTTTTACTTTTTTGCTCAATTTTTATTTTCATTTGATTAATTGTTTAAGCCTTAGATAACTTAGGATTAGATTAGTTTACAATTCCTTGTGGGATCGACACCTCACGTACTACAATTTACGACTTGTGCATTTACAATATTTTGACTGCTTATAAATTGTAAAAATTGCCCAACATACTCAATAAGCTTTTGGCGCCATTTTCGAGGAGTTAGTAAGCTTAGTTTAATTCTTTTAGTCTAAGGAAATTTCACCATCTTTTGTGATTATGGTACCCAATCACAAGAAAATAAAAAAGAGAAAGAAAGAAAGAAGAGAAGGAAGTTGGGGACAAAGTAGAAAACACATCAATTTGGACATCACAAGGCAACAACGAGGAATCCGGAAAAGTTAAATGTCAAGAAGAGATAGAAAGAAAAATGGAGGAAACACTTTATAGGGAGCAAAGGACCTTTGCGGACTTTAATGAGGCATAATTTGGTTAAGGAAGTCATCATCTTTATTTGAATATGTATAATCTGAGTTGGTAGAACTACTCAGATTTTTGTTGATCTAAAAATGTAAAGACTCACATGGGACATCAAGACCCATTAGGATTTCAACAAGAAGAGTCCATCTCATGGGATTCTAAATTGTACATGATCATAGATAAGCTCATGAACATGGAAGAGGCCCAAAAGAAACTGGAAGAGAAGTTTAAGCAAGTAACGAAAGACCATACCTCTTCTATTCACAACCTAGAGCTTCAAATGAGACAACTTTCTCATGAATTTTGTAGGAGAATTATGGAAAATTGTCTGAGCAACATTGAAGTACATCTAAGAGAGTAGTGTAAGGTTATCATACTTAGGTGCGGGAAACAGCTAGAAGCACTAGCGGAAAAATAACCTGAATCACCCTTTATAGAAGACTAAAAGAAGAAGAAGGAGGGTAACTCATTCAGGAAAATTGATGTGGTCGAATCCTTAAAGGAGCAAAAAAGAAGAACAGATGACAACAGATATAGAGCTTGAAGCAAATATGAAAGTCTCTATTCATAAATTGAAGACAGAAGAGGAGACGAAGGTGATTAAGGAAGAAAGATAGTAGTTTACCTTCTTACAGGACAAACTGTCCTGATTATGTTGACAATTTTTTATCGAAAAGGGCATTACAAAAATTACTTGGATTCTTTGATTCAATTGATTATGACCTTTCCATTATCTTCCAACATGTAGTTTATTTACAAGTTACAAAGCTAAAATTGGGAAAAACAGTTGGAAGCAAGTCACTCATAATTGATGTCAGATAAGTTTTAAACTAGGCAAGGTCAAGCTAATGACCATAACTTAGCACGTTTGGTACTTAGACTAATATTTTTGTGTAGTTATGTTTGTTTTAAATTCTATAAATAAATCTTCATGATTTGGTATAGGTTAGATTACTAATTCTCTTACTCTCTTTGGATCAATTATAAGATAGGAAAGCAATCCGGTATCAAGCAGATTTGGTTTCAACACCATCACCATCACCATCTTAATCGCTGTGACGAGTCTTTATAATCTAACCCTTATCTTTTCAATTTTGTCTTTATTTTGTTCTTATGTTTTCATATCATTTTGTTTTTATTCCCACCTTGTAAGTTAATTGTCCTTCTCACATTGGAGACAATGTGTTGTCCAAGTGTGGGGAGGGTTGCATTATTGTTTTTACTTTTAGTTATGTGCAGTTTTGTTTTCATTTTAAATGTGAATTTTGCACATTGTATGTTAGTTTTGCATGATGTGACTTGTGTGAATGTGTTAATGGCTAGGACTTAACAAAATTGATTTAAGTTTGAACATAGTCTTTTAGGTTGCAAAGGTTTATTAGCTCGTGAAATTAGTGACTTAGGTTACTTTGGTTTAAATATACATGTTAATTAGGATACAATGTTAGTTTATTCACCTTAGGAATTTGTCACATTCATTTTTTTAGGCCAATCGAATAAGTAGCATCGTTAGTATCTTTTTATAAGAATTACCAGCTAAAAAAATGAAGTAGGCAATTAGAAAAAGTTTCAATCTTAATTAAATAACTATTCTGTTAGCCTTCGGATTATGAACAGAGTTAGTAGCTAATTGAGAATGTGATATAGCTGAGTAATCAGGGGACATTCATCACAAATGTTTTCCTACACATCAAAACGCTATAATGACATTCCAACCAAGCCGTTTAATAAAAACATGACCTAGTTGAGTAACTGGATTGACATTTATCACAAATGTTTGTCTTCACGTAAAAAGAATAGGTTCATGTCAATAAAAATCAACAAAAATAGTGTTTTGTCAAATAGTCTATTGATCTTTATAAATAGCTTGAATTTTCATGATAACCTACTTAAGGGTAGTTACAATTTTGATTAACTGAATAATTATCAATGTGTGTATGCAAGTGATAGGGGTAAATAAACTTGACATTAAGGTCTTGATTAGTATGTATATTTAATCCGAAGTACTTAGACATAAGTTTCAGAAGTTAACAATTAAGAGCAACTTGAGAGATGGTGTTTGTAGTTAAATTTGTTTCGTAAAGTTAATGTCATTGTCCCATTATTACATATGCGTATATGTTGTGTGTTGGTGTTTTTGTTTGTTATTTTGATTTGGCTTGAGGACAAGAAAAAGTTTAAGTGTGGGGATGTTGATAGTGGTAGATTGCATAATATTTTTGTGGGTAGTTTAGTATGTTTTTAGTTACTAAATTGAATGTTAAATGCATGTTTAGGTTAGGATTTTGTTATTTAGTTAAATATTTGTGTTTTATATCTTTTATGGGTTAGAGCGCGCGATTGAGCTTCAATTTTATGTGTTTGAGGTGCCCTGATGTGTTTGCTAGTGTTTTAGGGCAAATATCAAAGAATGAAGGAGAATTGGAGGAAGCCTGAGGCAAAACCCACGACCACGATCATGACAACAGCATGGAGGAAGGGCCACGATTGTGGTTGGTTTGCCACGATTATGATAGAAGGTGAAATCATGGCCTGCGCAACAATAGACAGAGATGGCCTTCCAGATTTAAGTTTTAAAGGGACTTTTCAGACTTAAAAAAAACCTGAGGTTGCTCAGAATAGAAAATAGTATATAAAGAAAAGAAAAGAATCCTAAAGGAAGCTCTCTAATTTGCCACTTTAGGGAAAAGCTTCAAGAGGAGAGAAGAAGAAGAGAGAGAAGCAAAAGAAGAGGAGAGGGCTTTCAATGTTGTTGCCTTCCAGAGTCGTCCCAGTCCCTTTCTAAGTGAAAATTTCGTTTATCTTGTTATTTGTTTATTGAATGTGTAAGATGGATATGAATATGTTTATGGATTTGGATTCGATGATGATGTTCTAATTTTCTTTAGGGATTTTGACTTGATTTAATGTTGATCTAATCATTTTTTGTGTTATTTCAATTGGGTGTTGTGATTGATTGATGTAGCTTCATGTTTCGGTAATAAATGGAGAGAGTGAACTAAATATGATATGATTAGTTTGTTTAATGAGAGTTAAATAATCTAATAGAACACGCAATTAATTAAATCGATAACTGTACGGACAGGTATCCTCTGTGAGCACCAGTAGTGTATTAGAAAGCTTACGAACTGATTAAGTTGTGAGCTAATAGTTAATTAAGAGATTACAATTTTAGTAACTCAACTTATCTATGGTTTATTAATTAGGGTTTGTGATTATAACTTGAGGGAGAGTAATCCGCCCTACGATAGTCTAGAACCGACACCATAATAACATATAAATGACTAGGTTAGCATTGATGATAGGAAAAATCCCATCTCTCCTAATTTGGTAATTCCTCTTGTGTTTTTTTATATTGTCAATTTGGTGTTGCTCACTTTATTTTTTTTCATGTTAATTTACAAATTAATTTTTTGTCTCTCACTTTCACATGTTTACTTTTCTATTCATTTTTTATTTTCATTTTATTAATTGTTTAAGCCTTAGATAACTTAGGATTATATTAGTTCATAATTCCTCATGGGATAGACACCTCACGTACTACAATTCATGACTTATGCATTTGCAGTATTTTTTTGGCTTATAAATTTTAAAACTTGCCCAACATACTCAACAATAGAAGCCTTATACCCAAATAACTTTAAGTGAGATTAAGTAACATCTTTCCCAGACCATACTTTCCCAAGAATATTAAAATCTAATGAAGTTTATGGGGGAGCAATTCATTAGGTACCAAGCAATGTATAGAGATTCACCCAAAAATTGCTTAGGCATATTAGCCATTTTTAACGTGCGTCTAACCTTCTCAAGTTAAGGATAGCATTTTGGCATGTGTCCAATTTGATCCAAAAGTTTTAGACTCGAGTTCAAGCTAAGAGCCTTAGGTCTGATCAAGTTTTAACAATCAGACTTTTGGTCAAGCTTAAGCTTGGGTAGGCCTGAGCCTGACCTAACATATTGCAAAGTTTATCTCTAATATGGTACTGTTGCTTTTTTCAGCTACACCGTTGTGTTTTGAAATTCCAAGAATAGTCTTCTCATGTTTGATTATATGCTCCAAGCAGTAATTCTCAAACTCTTTTAAAGTGTATTTTACCTCTATTATCATTGCGAAGGCACTTCAAAGATGTCCCTTTCTCTTTCAGTTATGGCTTGAAAGTACTTAAAGTATTGAAAAAACTAGTTTTTTGTTCTCAAAATAGTTACCTAAACCTTTCGTGAAGCATCATCACTAAAGGTAATAAAATATCTACTACCTCCTACAATTTTCATATTAAGGGGGCCATATACATCAGAGTAAACTAACTTACGAACATTCTTTTTTTAGAAGACTTAGTTAAAGAAAATATATATTGCTTGCCAAATATAAAAGAATCATAGGGGACTTAAACTCATACCTTTGGCAAAAAAGATAAGAGACTTCTTTTCCAAAATCTACAATCCTTTTTAGCTTGTATTTTCTTGCCATTTTTGCCACAAATAAGGTGAATCTTTAATTACATCTAAATCACATTTAATCATTTTTAATTGAGTCTTATATGGTGTATAACACAATCTACCTCTAGAAACCACCATTTTCCATTAGTGAATTTTCACTTCTTGTCACCAAAAATATTGAAATAATAATCTAAATCCAAATCATAAGTGGAGATCAAATTTAAACTCAATCCAAGAACATGTTGCAACAAACCTTATGAATACCTACTATAGTTGTATAACTATTGTTTCCCATCTTCACCCTGCCAAAGTTTCTTAATTTTTATGTAGTAAAGATATCCCCTATTAATTATAGCATGGTAGGATGTTGTTAAATCAATAAGCTACTCAATAGGAATCAATGACATGGCTTTCATCCTTAATTAAGTTAAGCATAACCAACTCTTCATCTTCATTAGATATAACTACAATGGTATTATGTTCATCTGCCTTCTTTTTATTCTTCTCATAAATTTGTTCTTTTTATTCTTTTCCTCAGTGATTGCAAGTTAAATTTTATTTAAACTATGACCCACCTTTGGATTTAGAATACCCCTTAACAGTTATACTTTCTCTCCTGCCTCTATTCTTCATTGTTATAATAAGAGCCTACGAACTATCAATTCGTATATCCTTTCTTTTAGTCTCCTTATTGTACAGACTACCCTTTACTATAAATTAAGATAAGACACCATTTGTAGCAGATTTACTAAGAGATATAATAAATGTCTACCAACTTTCTGGCAAATATCTTAAAAGTAATAATGTCTGTAATTTATCATCTAATGTTATTTTCATAGTTCTTAACTGATTTACCATATCATAAAAATCACTAAAGTGTTCTACAATTGACCGCCCATATTTGAGCTTTAAATTCACAAGTTTTTCAATAACAAAGGCTTTCATTTGATCATCTTTTCTCTATGGTATTATAGGATTATGATCCTTAATTTTCCATTTGGGGATTATATAATGTGTTGAGGAATCCACCATTCGTATTATGGCATCCGTATAATTGTTCTAATTATGGTAGGGCCTATACTTATAAAATAGTCCAAATAAGCACATATTAATGGAATTATAATGGTAGTTTGGGGTTTGTCTATTTAAGGTTAGATAAGGTGGTATTGTAACATTAGAGTTATTATTTAACACTATCAAATGTTAGGATTTGACCTATATTCTAGTATTAATATTAAATTTAAATTTTCCATTTTTGCTAAACTAATTAAGAGATGGTGAATTTAAACATATAATTTGTCAATCAATATCTCAAAAGATAAACTATATGATATTGTTAAATCAGAGGTAGTAACAATATCAATAGCAAAGTATTCCTTATCTCTTCGACTTAATAGCCTTATAAAGTTAGGTGTCTAACTTATATTCCTTGTATACTTTTGATACAACAAGTTTTATAAAAATATGAGTAAGAAATAACACAATCAATTACAATAAATAAACAATGAAATTTGAAGAGTAAGAATAAGAGATACATGACTGTTTTATAGTGGTTCGGTATTTCTTGGTTCAGCCTCCAAGCTCCTCTAGATAATTTCAATTTAATAAACCCTCCTTTTAAATAGTTAGAGAGAAACTATTACAAATTTCTTACTTTGATGATGAGGAACAACTATAAAACACTAACGTGTTTATAAAATTTTCTCTAATACACTTAAGCATCAATTAACACTTTATCCACTCCTTAAGAGTTTACAAAATA
The DNA here is from genome assembly GCA_025629805.1 of Erythroxylum baracoense. Classification (NCBI taxonomy): domain Eukaryota; kingdom Viridiplantae; phylum Streptophyta; class Magnoliopsida; order Malpighiales; family Erythroxylaceae; genus Erythroxylum; species Erythroxylum baracoense. The sequence continues at coordinate 1,209 of JAOTAY010070549.1, read as the reverse complement.
ACAAACAATATAGAAGACTTATCTAACAACAGTCTTCTCAAGAACTCATAAAAATTTCTCACTTAAATATATTACTAGTTATTAATATTTCTAGTTGACTTGCACCAATTATTTCTCATAGTTGCTTTTATGTATTTTGGAATTGAAGAGGTTCTTCATAGTCATGTTAATTTTACTAGCCATTACTACTATCAATAATCAAATCAAAAAGAGTGATTTGCCTCTGGACTCTTTTAAAAAGGCCTTGAGCAGTGATGAAGGAGTAGTTCACTTACCTATTAGTCCCTTATGTTTTTACCAAAAATTGGTTATTTATAATTGTTTCTAGTATAGTTTGGTTAACTATATAAGCTAAAAGTCAAGATAGCACTCCCCTTGATTTAATAGATTGCATTATTTGGTTAGTTGCATATAAACTATTCCAAATAGGTTTCTTTTCTATCTAATAACATTCCTATTTCATTATGATGCATTCATACCTTCTCAATTTGCTTTGAAACTCTAAAAAACACTTAAATAACTTCAAAATTGAAACATCATTTCAATATCTCTAAAGATGATATCTTGAACCATCATCTTCAAGTCTTATCGATTCATCCAAGTCTTTAAACTTTAACTCTAAAGTTTAACAAACTTTATTTTGTAATATGGGTCTCCAATATTATTTATTAAAACTAGCACAATTTTATTACAACTATAATATTTTAATATTGTCAAAATCATATATTTGAACCAATTTAGTTCAATGTTGAAAAATATGTCATGTATTAGGATATTTGAGATTTAGTGATTTGACTTTAATTTGAGATGATTATGGTTTTAAATATGTCTGCATTGAAATAATCTTTACATTGCATTAATTTTCATTTACTCACTTTTTAATGTATTTAAGCCATATATCGTACATGTCACATGAAGGGGTTCAAATGAATATAGTTTATAAGTTCAGGAGTTATTTAACAAAAATCTAAGAGTTGTTAAGTAAACTTCTAATAAAACTTTAAGGACTTATTTGAGTCTTTATCCTATTAATATTGATATTTTGTATTGAAAATAATATTTGTCATAGGCATGCTATTTTTAAATTATTTTTCTCCATAAGATGAATATTTTAGTGTAATAATGATACTATTTTATATAGTAAAAATTTTTATGGTATATAATATTGAAAATGCTTAAATTGAAAAGAGTTTTCTAAGTTAATCTTAT
>JAOTAY010070467.1:0-17190 GCA_025629805.1 Erythroxylum baracoense | reverse complement strand
ATGAGCATGAGATGTGTTTTCCTATTTTCTCCGATTGATCTCTCGTGTACCCGTTTCCATGATCCAACCTGTTATATGGAAACGGGATGATACACTCGGTCATAACAACAAAATAAATGAATGTGAGTCTCATGTAAATTAAGTATATAATTGATATGTATGTTTGAACGATTGAAATGCACTGTTTGAATGATTTCTGAATGTGAAATATGAATTAAGTGAATATGAAGTGTATGTGATTCAACATGATGATTAATAAAATTATGTGAATTACGTGATTACATGAATTGATGTGTTATATGATTGAGTGAGCCATCGAGGATGGTCTAGTCACTGAGTTCGCAAAACTCAACCCAATATTACAACATTTTTTTCAGGCTCAGGGAGATCTCCAGTTAGACAAAATTGGAATCTAACCATTACTTTTGAGTAAGAGATAGAGGTTGGGATCAGTTGGCATTTGCATACGTTTTTCTGTTATGTTTGTCTTAAAGAATGTATTCCGCAAATATTGTACCATTGTATGTGAATAATTCTGTTTTGAAATGACTTTCCAAACTGGAAATGTTTGTAAATAAGGTTACTCAATGAGTATAATAACAATTGTGACTTTGATGTTTATGAAAAATGGGCTCAAATTTGATTAGTGTTTTTCGGTAATATGCATGTGATGTTTGAAAAGAGAAAACTTTTCAATTAGTTTGATTGTTTGACTGCTCTAGTGCACCGCTTTCATAGGGTGTGTGTCCAAATATCCTCGGAATGTACAAATATGTGCTCGGTGGAAGTGGGGTGTTACAATTTGGTATCAGAGCCCAGATTTAGTATCTTACTTAGGTAATTTTCAAATAATGTGTCAAGTTATATGCATTTTAGACGTGTCATAGCAGGCAGTAGCAACTAATCCCTAGTCTAAGTCGCATTTACATAAGTCACACACATGAGTATATACTTATTAAGAGATGAGATGTTAGAAGCAATGAGAAGGATGATGATTTGTCAAATGTGAGAAAATAAAAGTTTATGGATAATTAGAAGTGAGAAATAGTATCTGATTCGATATGATAGATAAAGATTTACTACATATATGTGGTTGTATCATTGAACATGATATCAATAATGTACTGTGATGGTATACCCTTGAATGTTATATAGATGTGAATATATTATCGAGGATTGATTGAGGAAAATAAAGATATGATAGAAATGATAAGATTTTAAAGTGTATAAGCAAAGTTGAATGAAAACAAAATTTTCTATGATTTCGAGTAGTTGAACATGGACTTGTAATAGTCATTTGATTAATGTAATAAGATGGTTTGACATAAGAATATGTCATTGGATTTGAGATCAGAACTTTATGATGGTTATACCCCTATAATTTTGAATTAATTGAGAATGTATGTATGTAAGATGAAATAAATGATAGTTGGAAGATGAGATAAATGATAGCGATATGTATAGAAGTTCTCAAGTTTAAGTTGACTCGTTATTATAAGTACATATCTGATAATGTGGTTACATTAGTGAATAATGTTATTGAGCACATATGTAATATTTACTTGGAGATGATATAGGAGGTGGCCTATGATTTATTAAATGCTCTTAAGTCTTAGTTCCCATAGTCAGACTTATGAGATGACTAAGAGTGGCTCATGAAAGCGTTTATAGTGATTAATTAAGGATAGTTTGAAAGTATAAATGATGTTACTATGTGTGATGGATTCCAGGAAAAAGAAGAAGGGCATGATCGTGGCATAGTCCCCACGATCATGGCTGAGATTAATTGGTTCTGTCACGATCATGGTAGAGTCTCCAGGATCGTGGATAGGCACAAAAGGAGAAGAGTTTTCTAAAATCAATTGAGATTAAGGTATCCTTAGCATAAGATATTAATTTGTGAATTGTCAGAAATACATCTCTAGATAAGATGTAATGATCTTAATGATAAGTACCAAAGTATAAGAGTAAATGGATATTTATATTGCTTCACTAAGCTTTATTATAAAGAGTATTCTAATCATGTAAAGTATGACAGAAATTGATCTTATTGAGATGTTATGAATAGTTGAAATCGATCTTATTGAGGCATTAAGAATGACTGGAAAGCAATGAAGAATATAGTTGATTGATAAAGAATACGTGAACAGTATAGATGATAGTAGCAAGAAATCTTCTTTCGAAGAAGACTTCCACCGAATTAGGCTAAGTAAACTAAATGGTTTACTTCTAAGAATGAATGAATACCAAATGAATTAAAAGTGAATACTGGAACCAGATAGATAGGAGACTCATTTACGAGAAAAAAATGAATATAGTATAGAGAGTGCATGTGTTTTATCAATTGTAAAGTATCCAACTATGTTATTGGAATTTTGAATTAGGGATGATGTGATTGCTATTACTAAAGGAATTCAGATCCACAATGTGCTTTATATTCATATATACGGAAGATACAAATTAGATTTTGATGGTTATGTTTAGAAAATTGAGGCTTGCAAATAAATTGAAATGTGTGGAGAAACTCATATGAATGAACAGACATTAGAATAAGTCAATGAGAGATTAGAGGAAATCGAATGAATGGAGAAATTCATTCAAGAAAATAAATCAATCGAGAGACTGAGAAATACACGAGATAATGTTATCCCATTTGAGGAATTAAAAACACCGATGTAATTATATCATCAGAATTTGGAGATTTTGCACTATATAATGATGTTTTACACCAGAGATTAAGATGTAATCCAATGCAGAATAATAAGGTCATTTTGTATCCATCGAGACAATTAAAGTCTCATGAGTTGATTATTTGATACATGATTTAGAAATTGCTGCAATAGTAATTGCTTCGAGAACTTAGAGACATTATATGTGCAGTGAAACATTTTGGAGATATATATATAATTACCTTAAACTTTAATAATCTGTATATATCTATATATATCTATATATATATAGATATATATAGATATATACAGATTATTAAAGTTTAAGGTAATTATTGAGTTTGAAAGAATTGAATACGAAACTGAGATAATGGATAGAGTTATTTGAAGATCATAATGTACAAATGAGTATTACCTAGTAAAGTTAGTGTTGTAATATGAAGCATTAAGCAGAAAATCCAATAGTATTATAGTGAAAATCCAATAGTATTATAGTACAAATTCAGATATTGAGGTTACCATATCTAGTGTAATGAAGAGCCTAGAATGATTTGAGTTAAAATTGGGCAAAATGAAGTGTTATTAGCTACATAGAATTGAAGACTAGTTTTGTATGAAAGGATTAGAAAAGCCCTAACTGAGGATTCAAAATTTGTGAATCTTCTTGAGGAATTGGAAATGAATTCGAATTTTGAGTTGAATTGGAAAAATGAGAATTGATGGTTGTAGAAAACAATAGGTGTACCCGATAAAGATGATTGAGTAAAGAGATTATTAGAGAAAGCACAAATAGCAACCTATGCTATACATCCTAGTAGGAATACGCTGAAACAACATTTAGCAGCTAAGGAAGTGGAAGCAAGTGACTGCATGTTAGAGTTGCCAACAGTCTTAAATACTAGAGATATGTTGAAAACTTATATTTTGGAGTTCATAAGAACATAAGGTTAATATATAGTTTTGGTTTATTTTGAGCATAACAATTATTATCACAGTGGTATCGGTAGGACACCGTATGAGACGTTATACAACAGAAAGACTCGTATGCCTTTATATTGGGATGAATAAGGCCTAAAAATGGTTAAAAGTCGGAATTGATTCAAGATGTTGTTGATAAGTGAAATTAAACTGCATTAGAAATTAAGTGATTTAAGAAAGATAAATGAGTTAGGTGGATAAATGCGGAAGATATGGAATACAGAGAGATAGATAAATTGTTTCAGAAAGTACCACCTTAGGAAGGTGTGCTAAAGTTCATTAAAAAGGGTAGCTAAACCTAAATTGTATTGGTCTATATAAAGTTATTGAGAGCATAGGACCATTGGCTTAAGTTAGTCCCAACAACAAAGATATATCAGATCCACACTGTGTTACATGAGTATGTTAAGAAATATCGATATGATCTCACATAGATGTATTATCAGCATAGGAAGTGAAACTTGCGAGTAATATGAGATGTATTGAGGAATCAGTTAAGAGAGAAGGATATCTGAATAAGTAATTGCAAGACTGAGTGATTCCATTATCAATTGGAAGAAATTATTCGAGTGATGAAGTTAAATGGAAAACGGAGGGGCATATGAGGAAACATTACCCCTACCTTTTTGATGATTCAGATAAGAATTTTGAGAACCAAATTTATTAAGGAGGGGAGAATTGTAACATATCATTTCCATATTAAAGGCTAGAACCCTAAATTTTTGTAAACAAGAAATAACATTGAGAGATTAGAAAATTGCATGTCATACTCATGCATAAAATTAGTCTACACACACGTGAATTTGATTGTTTTGTACACACTATGATGACTGTTCATGCACTCATTTGACATTTTTCTGGTATAATTGATTTTTTATGTGATTATGATGTGAGTACTGCCTATATTGTTTTTAAAAATTATTTGGTGAGTATATGTATTGATTTAAATTTTTGGTGAAACTTTAGGAAAATTTTAAATTTCTAGTTATTTTTGGACTAGGAAAGATGCCAAGTGGCAGGATAACTGATAAATGATAGTAAAATTAAGAGTTAAATGGCAGTGGAAATTTTCATAAATGACATTAGGATTTATTGACAAGTGTCATTGAAATTTGGGAGATAATTGAAATAGAAATTGGAGACAAAATGAACAAGTTATGAAAGTGGTCCAAATTGGATATAGGAAGGTGACAAGTGGCAGTGACAAGTGTCACTAGCACTCACCACTCAACCTTCACTCACATTATACACTCTTTAACCTTGAAATACCATTTTATTGTTTTTTTCCTTGCTTTCTCTTCTTCTATTCGTGGCTTTCTTCTCCATCTCGTCCCTCATTTTCTTCATTTCCACGACATTTACCACCTCCATCAAAGTAAGCTTTGCTCTCACCCCTCCGTGCTACTATCATTTTTATTGTCTTCTTCATTTCCACCAGAAAACCTAATCCTCCCTATCTCCATGATAATGTTCTTGGGTTGTATAGAAAGCTAGGGTTAAGTGTGACTTGAAGAGTTTGAAGTTTTTATCATGTTATGCTTTAATCTTCGTGGGTAGTGTTAAATGGAACATATGTGATGAAAAATTTGAGATTTGTAATTGATCATGAAATTTTATATGTGATACGTGGGTGTATTAACAATAAAGAGATCATGTTTCAATTTTTGTGAGTTGATGTTATGCATGAGTTGTTTTAGTAGAAGCAATTTTGAATAATGAAGTTGAAAGATGATGATGTGTGGATGAAGAGGTAAGTGGAGTCATGTTTATTTTTTTATGTTGTAAGGAATGATAAATTATGAGTTTTGAGTTAATAACAAGGATGTATTTTGGATTCTTGAATTGAGATGAATTAAAGTGATAGTTAGGGTTAAAAAGAAGGTGTAAATGAAGTAGAAAAATGTGCAGAAAATTAATGTTGAAAATGTATAAGAATATGTTCTATTTTTGGTGTTTATGATCAATCATAGTTTTTCGTTTTTCTGTGGATGATACTGGGATGAAATGGAATTAATAATGAAATAGAAATGATGATGAATTAATCTAGAAAAGATAGACTAAGCAAAAGAGGTGAACTAGGACAAAAATGATGATGGAAGTGTGCTAGAATATGTTAGATGGAGTGTTTTCACTGAACATGCATCTATATTATGGCCATATCTTGATCTGTAGATATCATAATGGGATGATTTTTAATTTATATTAAACTAGAGAAATATGGCTACAATTTTCATGCAGGACTTGAATTTGAATTCTGTCCTTAAGGGCCTTGAAATTTGGCCTGAAGTTGAGAACTGTGTGCTGTCATGGTATGAGAACATTGTGTAGTATTTTGGATATAACTTGTAGAATACTAAACTAAACTGCATGAATTTTATGTCATTAGAAACTTAATACATATAGAAACATTTTTTAGAAGAAGGTGTTGCCTAAATACCTCATTGTTTAGGTCATAATAGTCATTCAAAACTGACTTAAAAATCTGTCCTAAAAAAAAACTGGAAAACTGCAGGATAAATGGGAGATTAGTTTCTGTCACGATCGTGGCAGGGGATGCCACAATCGTGGCTGGTGATTTTTCATGGTAATGTTTTGATTATGCAACGGTTGAACCAATTAAGGATAAGGTATATAACTATGATGCTTTTGGACTTAATTGGGGCTTTAAATGAACATAATTTGTGTTGGAAAAGTTGGTTAAATATGTTATAAGTTTTGATTGATCTTGATGTTATACTTTAAGGAAAAGGATGTTTAATGCCAATGCATCTAAATGTGAAACGTTTAGAGTGTTAAATGAGGACATAACTTAGTGAATGAATTGTTTGATGCATTATGAATGAGGAATTATGGAAAAAGGATAAGATGTCATGAATGAAGAGATTAAGTAGGAATTGTTGAATCAAATGAGTAGAGTTTAGAGAGTTTAATGCAATAAATGGGTAGTATAATTAGTATGAAATGAAATTGCATTAATGTGTATGAATTCTAAAAATTTTGGAGTAGAATTGATGTTTGTGTAATTGTTAAATTCGTGTGGATAAAGGAAGAAAAGTGCAGGGCACGATCGTGGGAGAAAAAGAGTTGTCATTTGAGTGAAGTTTGAACCAACTAATGCTAGGGTACTTCCATATGAGGTAATTAGACTTGAATGAGATCTTAAGTGAACCTAGCTGATGATGAATGAGGTGAGTAAAGCGAGTAAAGTGCATTGGGTATTAAAGAATGATTGAAAGATGTTATTAAATGATTATGAGATGTGAAGAAAGGAAATATACCTGGGATTGTCAATATGAGCATGCATTATACATTACACATATGCATATGTGTATAACTGAATCTTTATGTCATTGTTCAATTAATAATGTGTGTGTAATGTGTATTACATAACATTAATATACAGGATAGAACGTTAGCATCCAGTCGTTTCTAGATCATAGAAGCTAATGCTAATCTGGAGCGTGCTGTGAGTTGACCTAGATGGTCTCACTTTCATTGTTTGTTCTGTTTTAAATTTCTGTATTGAATTACTACTAAATGTGAATGTGATTGATACAATTATGGGCATTAATAGTTCGAGGAGTTTGATAAATATGAGAACATAGGAAGTGCTCATTGTATGTGAATTGGACTGAAATAAGTGATTCTCAACATTGTCATTGAATGTCGGACATCGATCCAATGAATATATATGAATGTGAATGTGAAAAATTGAGCACTAGTGATTGTTTGAATATATGTGAATGTAGTGCATTTCATTACATGAATGTATGAAAGATAAAGGTTGTTATGACCGGAGTAGCCATCAAAAAAGAGCTTAAAGCTCAGAAAGTGAAAAAGAGTTTAAAACTAAAGCTCAGAAAGTGAAAATTAGTTTAAAGCTCAAAATGTGGTAAGAGCCTCTGACTCTCTATGTAAAATGAGCCATGTATCTCCAACGGATACAATTATTAATGAGCTCGGTAACCACAATGGATACTGGATAGTTATAGAAACTCGGTCACAACAATAATAATTGAAAGTGAGTCTCATAAGCATTGCATATGCATTTCATATGTATGATTTAAATGATTGAAATAAATAGTTTGAATGATTTCTGAATGTGAAATATGAATTAAGTGAATATGAAGTGTATGTGATTCAACATGTTGATTAGTAAAATGATGTAAATTACATGATTACATGAATTGATGTATTATGTGATTGAGTGAGCCATCGAGGATGGTCCACTCACTGAATTCTTAAAACTCATCCTAATATTGCAACATTTTTTTAGGCTCAAAGATATCTCCAGTTAGACAAATTGGAGTCTAACCACTGCATTCAGATAAAAGATAGAGTTCGGGATCAGTTGGCGTCTACATTTGTATTTCATTATTTTGTATTAAAATGTGTATTCACAAGTATTGTACAATGTATATGTGAATGATTTTGTAATGACATTATGACTAAAAGTGTTTTGTATCTGTAATGCGCCCAAATGACTACAGAAATTCTGATGATATGTATATTGATTGTAAAATTTGTAAATAAAAAATGTTTATGAATAAAATGGGCATTTTTTTATTATTAGTTTCCAAAATATGTGTGTGACATGTGAAATTTTTTGCAACGAGTACGATTGACTTACCATCCTAGCACACCACTCTCACAGAGTATGTTCTCGAATACTAACAGTATGTTTGGGAATATGCCCTATAGAAGTGGGGTGCTGACATCATTTATTTTTATAGATAAATGGAAGGGAGTTCAAGTACTCCTAGTCATTTAATCACTTCAAAAATATACAATGATCTAGCTTGGGCTCATGCTGCATTAGTCCTCGGTATGAAGAACCATACTATTTGTTTGTTTTGTAACAAGCATTTGAAAGGTCGAGGAATCAGCGATTAAAGAAGCATTTAGCTAGGGTTAAAGGAGATGGGGAATCCTGTAAAAAGTAAGTCATTATATGAAGTGGAAAATGAAAACTTTGCTTGAAGAATATCAATATGAGAAACATAGAAGGGAGAGATTGAATTATACAATTGGTAGTGGAAGTTTGTTTGCTGATGTTCATGATAATAGTGGAAATGTTGAAGGTGGTAGTGGTAGTGGTAGTGCTCCTTCCCAGCAAAAATTGAATGTTGCATCTGGACATGATGTTAGGAAAAGAAAAAGGCATATGTCGAATCTTTTTGCACCACGAACAACTCTTGGAGCTCAGCCTTCAATTCGTAATGACATGTAATCAAAAGAAACAACTCATAATGTAGATATGGCAATGGCTAGATGGTGGTATGATACAGTTACACCATTCAATGCTTCACAATCTTACTATTATCCGCCTATGGTAGATGTTATAACCTCTTACGGTCTTAGATACAAAGCTCCTTCTGTTGATGACTACAGAGGTGAACTTTTGAGTTACTTAGTTTATGAAATTAAAATTTATTTAAAGAAAGAAGAATGGTTTAGGCTACTTATGGGTGTTTAATCATGTATGATGGTTAGACAAATATGAGACACGAACTTATTATTAATTTTTTAGTTTGTTCTACAAAGAGCTTAATGTTTTTGAAGTCTATTATTAGGAATACTAATACTTGATGTGAAATATTTGATGAAGTTATGAATGAAGTAGGGCCAAAAAATATTGTTCAGTTCATTACTAACAATGATTTTGCTTATAAAGCAGTGTGAAGAAGATTACAAAGCAAGTATAATTCTTTTTTTTGGACTCCTTATATTGTACATTGCATTGACTTAATGTTGGAAATGCTAGGTATTGTCCTATTATTGATAAGACTCTGAAAAAAGCCAAAAAGGTGACCAAGTTCATCTGTAATTTTGCATGGGTCTTGAATTTAATAAGAAAGTATTTTACCAATGGTAAGAATTTGTGTTGTCCAGCTGTTACAAGAGTTGCAACGAATTTCTTACCACTTTAGTGTTTTGTTATGATGAAGAAACAGTTGAGACAGATGTTTACAAGTGATAAGTAAGTTGCATCTCAGCATACTACTTCTAATGTTAAATTGGAGGTTTCCAGAGTTATACTTGAAGATACTAAATTTTGGTCTCAATGCCAATTTATCATCCAAGTTTGTGAGCCTTTCGTAAGGCTGCTTCATTTAGCTTACAGTGATGAAAAGATAACAATGGGTTTTTTTAATGCTATAGAGAGGGAAGGAAGCAATCAAGGTTAATATGAAAAATAAATCTTCTTTATACACACCTTATCTTGCAATCATCAATGACAGTCGGAAAGACAACTTTTTTTTTTTTTTGCAGTAGGGGCATTTTTGAATCCTAGTCTCTATTTCAGATCAAGTTTTACAGAAAAAAGTTGAAGAATAAGCAAATGTTATTAACTATTACAACATTTGTTGCCTATAAGATGATGCAAGATGTTCGAAACTCACAAATGGGCTTTATAAGCAGTCTTTTGAGGATTTTGGGATGTAAATTGCTATTCGACAAAGAGCAAAACTTTCTTCAAGTATTTTTTTTTTTACTTTTGTTACTTGTTGAAAATTAATTATCACTTTATTTTGTTTATAATGTTACTTTTGTTATCTTACAACTTACAGTTTCTTAGTAGGGGACCACTTTAGAACTGGCGCTCCAGAATTACAAAGATATGCAATTCAAATTCTAAGTCAATGTGTGAGTTCAATAGACTGCGAAAAGAATTGAAGCATATTTGAATTCATTCATTCCAATAAAATGAATAAATTAGAGCACAAGAGATTAAATGACTTGGCCTTTATTCGTTACAATTTAAATCTTCAGGAATCGATCTTTTGGTGGATTGAGTTTATAAGAAATCGGGTTTGGTAGATGTGAGTGACTTGGAAGAATATCTTGGATGAGAAAGCATTGACATGTTATTTGGTGCAATGAGTTTGAATGGTGATGATAAGAAGGCTCCTCTAAATGATGAAGATTTTGTACCAAATGATAATTGGGGTCAATGCAATTATAGCGGGTATCCCCATGTAGACGGTTAAATGAAGTTCCAGGTTTTTGTTTCGCCTCTTCTTTTAATTTTACTTATATTTGATGTATATGTTAAATTCTATATATGTAATGTGATTGTAAATGTTTTGTTTCAGGTTTCACTTCTACTTGGTTGTTTCCTCATCTCAAACTCTTGTTGTAAATTGTAATTGTTAGCGAGTTAAGGATATTTATTATTCTTTTTATTTGATGTTTTGATGTAATTATTAATTCTTATATGATAAAATTTTAATATTTTAAATACTCTATATTGTTCTTAATTTTATATTTGTATGATAATTATCTTTTTCATATTAATTGTTGTTATTATTTATATGTGAAATATCTCAAATTTAATGTTAATAAAAATAAATAAATTGTTGTTATTTTAAATTTTTATTACTATGATTTTCGGAGACAGGGTTAATGTAAAATTATAAAGTATACAGTATAACATACTAATGGACTATTTTGTAATTTTTAAAAAATTTAAGAACTATTTCAAAAATTGCAAAAATTGCCCAAACGGTACTCGATATTGACCGATACCCGTATAGTACTATACCAGAACCCAATCCGACACCAGGGCTGGTATAGTATTCATAATATTGCTGCAAAGAATGCAATAAACGTTTCGAATAGACATTACTTAAATTTTCTTTTCATTTTTTAAAAAAATAATTACAACATATCTAAGCTGTTTGGTTCATGATCCACTTTGCCAAAGCCATTAATATCAAAATTAATGTTAGGAAACAAAAACGCAACTCTTTAAAATATCAACCAACGAGTAACAACAATGACACACTCTTTAATTTTAATCAGCAAATATTAGTATGAGAATGAAAACTTAATAAAAAAACAAAAATAAAAAATTATGTGAGTTAAAAACCCTCCAATATAAAGGAAAAAACCACAGGCCAAACCGACAAACAAATCCACTAAGCTCAAATATAGATTTACAAAGTTAATATCTCACTCTACAACTATAAGTTGTCTTACAAAGTTTTAAGATTAAAACCCAAAGTTGATATGTCAATCAACAAACTCTCAAACTAATCCCAAAAATAATAAAAAAGATGAGAATAAGATATTATTTGCTCTCTCTGTTTTCCTTCCCTTTTTGGTGTTTTGGTAGCCCCTCTATATCTCAACCTATGTCTTTTCCTCTTTTATGTACCGAAATAGATTTTTGCATTATACATGGTCACATATATAGCTGTATAAATGACTGTGACTCTTCTATCGTCACTTAAGTCACAAGTGTACACAGTAACAGAGAACTACATAGTCATCACACAAAACCATGTATGTCATGAATACAAGAGTGTACGACCGAGTATGTCTTCGCCCTTCACTTCTTTCTTCATACAGTTCCAAAGACTTACACAGTTGATCTATACAATCATGTACGTTAAGGTCATGGGCATATAGCACCCTAAACAGTCGTGTCTCCCCCAGAAGACCTTCATATAGTCGTTGTTCATCTTGTCTTCACTCATTCATCATTCTTACGAAGCATAAAATCATCAAAAATCACTGAAAGTCTGAAGATAGGGTTGAACACTTAACAATCTCCCTTTCCAGCCTAATTGTAGGGAAGATGTATTATGCTTCAACAATTACTTGAGAGACATCTTGATAAGTTAGTACAAAACTTATGCTTGCTTCTAAAAATCGCTCTAGTCAACATATCAACTCTATTTAAGTTCGTATGAATCTTCTTTAACATTAATTGTTTCTTCTCAATCATAGACCTCAACAAATAATATCTTACATCTATATGTTTTGCACGAGAATGATATATAGTATTTACTCAAGTCAATAGCACTTTGACTATCATAAAATACTACATAGTCTTCTTACTTTACATCTAACTATTGAAGGAATCTTTTTAACTAAGCATCCCCTTACTAGCTTCCACTGAAGCTACATACTCTAGTTCAATCATAAATAAAGGTACAAGCTTTTGTAACTTAGATTGCCATGAAATTGCTCCCCCCATACACTTAAATGGAAAACCTAAAGTAGATTTTCTTTCATCAAAATCTCTAGCCATACTTCCTTCTAAAATTGGCTCACCATAACCAAAACACAAACTCCACTTTGAAGTACCTCTCAAGTGTCTCAAAATCTATTTCATTACTTCTGAGTGAACCTTTCTTTGATTAGACAACAATTTGCTCACTAACCTAACAACTTGTGCAATATCTAGCTTTATAAATACAATAGCATACAACAGAGGCCCTATGTAGAGGAGTATGGAATAGAATACCATCTTTTTCCTTTTTTTATCGATGGACATGCGTGCTTGCTTATCTTGAACTAAGGTTTCAGTGGCATGCTAATTAGCTTAACATGGTTCATATTGAACCTTTCTAGCACCTATTCAATATACCTTTCATGTAACAAACACAATCTCCTGTTGTTCTTGTCCCAAGTTATCTCTATGCCTAAAATCTACTTTGCAGGTCCGAAATATTTCATATCAAAAGATTTAGACAGTTCCCCGTCCAAATTTTGGATTCCTCCAAGATCTTCCCCTCAATCAACATATCATCAACATATAAAAGAAGAATGGTGAATTTCTCACTTGTGAACTTCTTTAAATACATACAAACATTGACATAAATTTTCTTGTAACCATAATATGTCATAAAGGAGTCGAACTTTTAATACCACTGCCTTAGAGCTTGTTTTAACTCATTTAAGCTTTTCTTCAACTTGCGAATTTTGGAGGGAGGCATTCAGGAGGTAGATCTAGAGGCTACAATTAAGGATAGTCCTCTAGCTCTCAACATATAGATTATGGTCAGGTTATAGTTTTTAGCCTCACCCCTCAAAAAGCATAGGCTTTGAATTCAGTGATATATGGTATTCTTCTCGTCTTTGGATTAGAATCTAGAGTTTTGATAAACCTGAGGGTGACCCATTCTTTTATGTTGCTCAACTTTACTATAAGACTAGAAGTAGTACTAGATAGAATGGAAGAATCCTTATCCATGCCCACACTTTTTAATGATGCCATAAAGGTGGATTTTATCTCCTATTTGTCTCTTGTGGAGATTAATCGTAAGATACTGACAACAAATTTTATAGTGTTGTTGGTTATGGATTTTGACCTAATATTAGGGATGGACTAGTTGTTTAGTCATTATGCCACCATGGATTGTACAGAGAAGAAATTTGTGTCTCAAATTCTGAGTGAGGTAGAGTTTACTTTTAAGGGAGATAAAAAGGACTTTCTTATCTAATATAGTTTTGATATTAGTGGTCAACAAGATGTTTAGATAGGTGTCATGGCTCTTAGCCTCAATTAGGGATACCTTCAAAGAAATCAACAAACATCAAAGTGTTCCAATAGTTTAGAAGTTTTTAAATGTATTTCCTAAAAAATTATTAGAGCTACCTCTAAAGAGAGATATTGAGTTCTATTTTGATCTAGTACCTAGTACAACTTTGATTTCTACACCTCCGTATAGAATAGAACCTACATAGTTAAAGGAACTAATAAAACAATAACATGGTTTATAGGATAAGGGTTTCATCAGCCTAGCACATCACTATAATGTGCATCGGTATTATTTGTAAAGAAAAAGGATGGTTCTCTCTAGTTGTGTGTTGACTATAGGCAATTGAATAAGGTGACCAGTCACAACAAGTATCCATTACCTTGAATTGATGATCTATTCGATCAACTTCAGTGTGCTAGGTATTTTTCTAAGATCGACCTAAGGTCTAGATATCACTAACTAAGAATCAGAGGAGAGGATATACCTAAAACTACCTTTAGGACTCGATACGACCATTATGAATTCTTAGTAATGTCATTTGGTTTTAGTAATGCTCTAACAGCTTTTATGGATCTAAGGAATATAGTGTTCAAATTGTTCTCGGATAAGTTCATGATCGTCTTTGTCGACAACATTTTGGTGTATTCTCAAATAGATAAGGAGCACGCCCAACATTTGAGAGTGGTTTTGTAGACATTTCAAGAACTTCAGTTATATGTAAAGTTCTCAAAATGTTAATTTTGGCCTAATAGTGTCATATTCTTAGGATACGTGGTATCTTAGAAGGGGATATAAATGGACCCAAAGAAGGTGGAAGCTGTAACGAATTGGAAAAGACTAAGACAGTGATAGAAGTGCAAAGCTTTTTGGGATTGGTAGGCTACTATCAAAAATTTGTCCAAGACGTTTCTAAGATAGCAACCCCATTAACACGTTTGACGTAAAAGAATGCACAATTCATTTGGTCTGATGTATGTGAGAAGAGATTTCAAAAATTGATAGAGTGTCTAACTACAACTCCAATCTTAGCATTATCAACTAAAGGTGTAGAATTTCAATTATACTATGATGCTTCGAGAGTTGGCCTAGGTTGCGTGCTGATGTAGAATGGTATAGTGATTGTTTATGCTTCCAGGCAATTGCAAAAGCATAAACGAACTGCTCATGATTTAAAGATTGAAGCAATGATTTTTACCTTAAAGATTTGAAGATATTATTTGTATGGTGAGACAAGTGAAATTTACACAGATCATAGTAGTCTAAAATATATATTTTAGCAAAGGACCTCAATTTGAAATTTTTATATAAAACATTACTTGCATGTTTATAGAAATATCTATTGTAATGATTGTATAAGTGATCTTTTGACTTAGGATATTCAAAATATCTCACATAGAGATTGTTATATTTATATTACTTACTACCTATCTTAATCAAGAGTAGTTCGATAAATAGTCATTAAATATTATATAAATCATATAAAGATAGTTGAATGATGATTATGCGATTGGTTATCCTAGAGTAATTAAGGAGAATGTTTTATTATTCTTTATTAGTATTGATTTAAGAAATGTTTAACCTAGATAAAATGATACTTTAAAATAGTTTTCAAATGTGATTAAAAAAATTCATACTTTATGTTCAATCGTAATATTACATGTCAAGATGATTAAATTATACGAAAATCATACATAGAGGTTAGTTAAAATCACATTAATATTCCTAATATTTGGATAATCATATTATATTATTAGACCTCAATTTTAATATATGGAAATACATTATTTAATTAAAAATTAAAAATTAATTAAAAGAGTTTAATTTATATAGTCCTAAGTATCTAAGATTACAACATATATTTATACTCAACATATTCAACATATATTTATACTCAACATATTTAAGAATTTAATATATCACACACACAAAATAATTGAATTGAGAAAAAGTAACTGAATCAAATTGAGTTTAAAATTTTACAATAAAAATGTAAGATATTTAATAAATAGAAATTAATATTAAACATTATATTTATTTAAAAAGTAATTTAATCAAGTTGAAATTAAAATTTTATAATCAAAATATAAATTATTTGACAATTAAAAACCAACATTAAAAATTTTATTCATGTAAAAGATGTAATATCTTTCTTTTTCAACACAAACCTCGTGCATATAAAGTACCTATTTCACTCACAGTACTTTGTCGTCTGAAGATTTTGTAATACCTGAAACTAGGGATGGCAATGGCTGAGTTTGAAGCTCAGTCGAGCCTAGGATACACAACCTGAGTCCGAGCTTGATCAAACTTGGACGACCTAAAACTCAATCGGGTCTAGCCTAATCTAAACTTTTCTTATTAATTTAAATTTTAAAAAATAATGTTATTTTCTCAAAAAATTATAGACTTTAGATCGAGCCGAATCAGACTTGGGCTCTATTGTTTATGTACACATCGAAAATCATGCTTTGAGTTTAGGACTAGATGCATGCGCTTATATTGTATGACACCTAGTACAAGTGAGCTTTCATATGTTCATCAATTGAATTTGAAGTTCACATAAATATCTTACAGTTGGATAACCTTCCAATTTTATAATGTTTGATCACTTAAAAATATTTGACCTTGCTACTTTGACATCCAAGTAATTTGTCTTGTTTAATCATAAAAGACATATGCCTTCGTATTCGGGATTCAACCTTTGCAAAGAAGCATGTGATGCTTTAGATATATAGAGATTGGTTAATACAATTATATCTTTCGATAGGGTTTCATTTGTTGGATTTCTTGTACCTAAAAAGATTGAAACAAAAATTAACTGTAACACCCCACTCCTGCAAGACCCGAACCCGACATCGATGGTGATATCCAAGTTCGTACCTCGCAAGGGTGGTGTGCTAGAGTACTAAAACAATCAAAAGTCGGTATAAGTATTTTTTATTATTTTTTTAATCGCAAATTTGGGCCCATTTTTTTCATTCAGAAACATTTTCACTTACAAGACAAAATGTCAATTAGCCCATTCTCACAATAAAACATATTACACTTTGATCAAGCTCTTTTGCAAAACCCGAATACACAAAATACAATAATTTGCAAAAATTACAATTCAATGCGAAAACAAAGGGACACATTGCAGACGCGAACTGATCCCGACCTCTTCTTTCACTCACATGCAATAGGTATACTTCTGCTGCCTAACGGGGTATTCTTCTGAGTCCTGAAAAATAATTGCAAATTTTGGGTGAGTTTTGCGAACTCAATGAGTG
>JAOTAY010070447.1:0-17192 GCA_025629805.1 Erythroxylum baracoense | reverse complement strand
TAGTCAATTCTTACCCTCAATTAGCATCAAACACACAAGAACAACAATGGAAATCAAACTTAATGAAAACATACAAATGAATCCTAAACTAAAACAATAAACAACAATTATGCTAGAAAACACATGCCAATTACCTATAAAAACATATCCTAATGCACGCTTATCAGGCATGTGTTGGTTATTTGGAAGCTTGATTTAGTTGGATTCTTGGAGTTGAATTTGGAGTTTAGTGAGGTAAGGGAGTACTAAACTTGTTATCATGATAGAACATGTATTGTTTGATGTTTGAAGCGGATAAAATGTGTACTGAATTAATGAAGAATTGAGGTTAGAAACTTGATACATGCTGGATACTCATTAGAAGGAGTGGTTTGACTAAACAGGTATTGGTATATTAGCCATATCGTGACTTGTAGACATCAAAATGGGATGATTTTAAATTGAACTAAACTAGAAACATATATCTATGACTTTCATGAAGTTGAGTTCTGGTTGTTGTCT
The DNA here is from genome assembly GCA_025629805.1 of Erythroxylum baracoense. Lineage (NCBI taxonomy): Eukaryota > Viridiplantae > Streptophyta > Magnoliopsida > Malpighiales > Erythroxylaceae > Erythroxylum > Erythroxylum baracoense. Next base: position 16,691 of record JAOTAY010070447.1, on the reverse strand, counting down.
ATGGTTGAGAACAATCTGTAGTAATTTGGGTATAACTCTTAGAATAATTAACCGAATTGAATTAACTTTATTTTATCTAAAACTTAATACGTATAGGAACATTTTTTATAAGAACATATTGTCTAAAAACGTCAACTTCTAGGTCAGAATGTCCATACAAAACTGATTCAGAAACCTATCATGTGAAAACAGCTGTTTGGAGGTTTCCGGTCACTTATCCCACAATTGTGGGAAATGGTTAAGAAGGAGAACAAAGTGAGATTTTGTATAACTGATGAACTATATAAGGTTAATTTAATTTCTTTGGTACAATAGGACTTAAATGGACTTGTTTAAGGTGTGTTTGAACTTGCATTGGTATTCGATGTAATTGAGTACTAGTTAGTTTAATTATGCATTATTAATTGAGATGATAACATAAAGAATGTATGGTTTACAATGTTGAATTGCTTAGTGTGATCATGAATGAATGAGTTCTAAAGGCTTATGTCTTATGAATTAGATATTGATGTTTGTGAATTAAGAATTTCTGCGATAATATTGTGACAATTCTAGACAATCAGTTGCTCGAGGAGTTTGATAGTTAGGATTGTGTTGGAAGTGCTTTCTATTTGTGTGACGATACCTAATTTGTGATGACTTAATACCTCTATTGATGCATTATTGCACATACTTGTAATTGTATGACATGTTAGTTTGTTTGAAAGTTAGTGAATATGTCAAGTTGAACAAAATGGAATAAAGTGGTATATGTTGCAATATGTTCCTCATATGAGAATTCTGATGAGACATAAGTCTCTCTTGTTCTGTTATTAAGACATAAGTCTCTCCTGTTCTGGTTAAATTCTATTTAAAGTCGAATATGTATGGAAAGGTAATGATTGGTTGCTTGAATTCTGGCAATGTTTTGTATTGGTTTGATATGTTTAAGTCCTGTCTTAGGTAACATCCGCATATCCTTCTAAGGGGTATTTGGGTGTTACATTTAAGGTTTTAAAATTTTGGGTATTTTTAAGAAATAAAAGATTACGACTTAACAGGGGTAGCAAGGGATAATATAAAGGGTAAGTCATTTAAGCTAAAGGCTAACACAAAAAAGGCCTTAATCATCTATATTAAGCATGCATCCACCAGACTCAAACAGATTCAAAGCAAGTTTTAAAGGTAACAACCTAAGGAAGTATCACTCAACAAAGAAATAGAATGACTATAGATGGAGTCATATGGGCTCAATCCTCATATTGGTTTTTGTCAATACTCATTATGCATCTCTACACTCATTATGCATCTCTACAATACCTCATTGATCAAATGTCAAATTATGAATAAGCTTACGTAGCCAACTACTTTTCATCACTCTATATGTTTCAATTTCTACTCAAGTGTAATCTGAGTTTAAGCATGCATTTAATCTAATTTCAACTAGCATAATAGAATCTTATGGAAATATTCATCAGAATGATTCAAGTGTGGTTCCATTGTTGTCACAAAGCATATAATATGCCTAATCATGCATCCTATTTAACAAAATGCGAACAATGCAATTGAGAAAGTCAATGTGCCCTCCTCACACTTAAAGATCACATTATCCTCATTGTTACAAGTCAACCACCAAGTAAGGGAAAATGACATCAAACCAAACAATAGAAATTGAAACAAACAAATGACATTAAACCAAACAAAAAATGACAGCAAACCCAACAAAAGAAAATGACACAAATTAAAAGTGAAAGGGGTAAAAAAAGCTTATTAAGATGATGGTGGCGACGGTGTTAGCAAAGGAGCTTCAAAATTGTTCCTCTGACATAATTTGAGGAACCTCTTCTTTAAGTTACGCTGGTCCTTGTGGACTTGCCACATTTGGAAGCCGAGTTCGTTGATTTAGGAAGTCATTTGCTATTGGTTGGAGGCCATCTCGTCGAGGATTTGTTGAAATCGATTGACCTCCACTGATGCACTTGCTTCCTCCTCCACTGCTTCTTATTCTAGCTCCAGGACTGCTCAGGATTTGGAGGGTCAGGAAACAACTATTTTTGTGCCCCTCCCGTTCTTCACTACAGTACGCGATTGAGGGTTTTAGAGATCTATAGAATGGAATTCTAAAATCTCAGAGCGCCTTAAATATAATATGTCAAACATATCAAATGGCATTGTGCGCACATCTTCCACAACAAGGTTATAAAATAGAGCTAAAGCAGTAGCAACATGAGACATGAAAAATATGACCTCTTTTTATTTACAATACTCACTATTGATTGAAAAATTCTAAAAGGTGTGTTAATTTTAATTTTTTAAGAATATTTTGATCCATGCTCCCCAAAAAGAAAAGTTCTTTGGCCAAGCATTTGTTACTTTCAGTTTTATTAAACATAGTTAAACATATAAATTTGTGCAAAAGTAAATGCTTGGCACCACGGATTAAAGAATTCGGTGCATTCCTAGAGTCAAAATTTTTGTCCCCCGTCAGAGTTTTCTAGTAATCATGTAAATAAAAATCATCATGATTATCTAAAATTTTAGTGTTTGGCAAATCAAAAAGACCACGCATGACAGTATAATACAATTTATAAACGTTGTCAAATAACCTAAACCAGAAAACATCCATTTTAGAGTTATATCAGATTGTAGCGAAAAACTCTATGGTCATCATAGGGTGAATAAGCACGTCACACCTAATGAACCTATTCCAACCTATGTTTGCAGCTAGTCGCTCAATTTTCCATCTCACTCCTATGGTTTCTAACAATTCAAAATCAAAATACCTAGGAGTGACTAATTCTCTATCCCTCAGGTCTCGAAAACATGTACCTTCTTCTTTTGAATAAATTGAAAATGGGGAATGGTAAGCTGCCGCTAAATTGGGCTTACCTTCATTGAAAACTTGAAGGAGCAGTTCATTAGTCACTTTCTGAGCCATCATCTTCTTTAGTGCCATTGTAAGAAGAAAATCTACAAAAATAAGAGAAAGAGAGTGAAATTCATATTTAAGAGAAAGGAAGAAAAATCTTACCCAAATCTTTATGGGAGGAGAATTTTTATGGGTTAGAGGGAGAAGGAGTGAATTTTAAAGAATGAGGGAAAGAAGAAAAGGGGAGAAAAACTTAAATTTCCCTCCGAATGCTCCATAAAGTTTCTGGAGGGATTTCCCATGATCATGGGAATCACCTCCATTCCCACGATTGTGGGTTTTCTCTCTAGAAAGTTTCTGGAGAGATTTCCCATGATCATGGGAATCACTCCAATTCCCACGATCATGGAATGGGGTGATTCTTCCACTTCTAAACCTTCTTCCAAGCTTAGTATGTATTCTCCATGATCCCACAACCTACAAACACATCAAATTAATATTATCAACAAGAAATTCAAAAAGAAAACAAGTTGAAATTCAAACGAACTTCAAATTAATATCACTCAAACTCAATTCAACCAAAATCATAACTAAAGAACCACATCAATAAATAAACAAAAACAATTTAAAGGAAGTAGAATTTTGTGGGTTGCCTCCCATACAATGGTTCTTTTAATGTCTATAGCTCAACTCTTCTTTTTGCTTAAGGTGGTTCAAATAACTGGTAAGATGCCAGTGCAAAAGCTGATCTTAAACTCTGTATATGAGCCACCCCAGTATAGACTCCACCTTCCTTCCTACGCCTTCTCCCACACGATCGTTTCTTCATGATTTTTTTCCCAGGATCCTCAATATCTTCCCATTCTCCTTGGGGTTCAGGTTCCTTGATTTCTGTTGGGGGTAAAGGAGAATGATAGTCTTTCTTGGATACCTTGAAAGTTAATTTCTCCTTTCCAACTCTCAGTGTTAATTCTTCCCCATCAACATCAATAGTCAAATGGGAAGTAGCCAGAAATGGTCGCCAAAGAACTATAGGGGTTTCTACGTCTTCTCCAATATCCAATATGTAGAAGTTCGTGGGGAAGATAAATTTATCAATCCGTATCTGCACGTTCTTGATGATCACCTTCGACTGATGCACTGTTCTATCGGTCGTTTTCACCAATATCTCAGTGGGCTCTGGCTCTCTTAAACCTAACTTTTGACTAAACGTGTCAGGCATCATGTTGATACCAGCTCCCAAATCTGCAAATGCCCTGGCTATCTTAACTCCCTTTATACTACACAAAATGAGAAAGTCCCATGGTTCTTCGTTCTTTTGTGCTATGTGTGGACTTCCTTTTGATATGTGCTCTTTGACCTCTTTATTCACCGATTCCTTTAATGTGAGCTTTGTTTAGAGCTGATTTGTTATATCCATCATCTTGCTTAACTCAACCTCTTTAGAATTCCTCGTTGCTCCACATGAAGATGACTTCCACTGAGCAAAAATATGATGTGGAAGTCTAAGTTGAAGTTCCCTGATCGGCTCGCTTACTATTTAATTTGGAAGGACTTTCAAAACCGTCTGTCCTTCTCTCTTGTCTCCTTCTTTCTTATGTTCATTTTCTTTTTTCTCTGTCCTAGTGATGACCATGATTCTTTCCTTTGGGTTCATTTCGGTGTTGCTCGGTAGGTTACCTACATTTCTAGAAGATAAAACGTTAGTGATTTGACTTACCTAAACCTCCAGATTATGGATGGATGATGCATGGTTCTTCACGATCTGGTCAAACTTCTCCTTCCATCCTCTTTTGACTTTCCTCTGACTTGCAAACATCCTCTTCTGATTCTCCTTTTGAGTTGCCATTTTAGACCCCCACACTTCCATCATCTTGTCCATTTTACTTTCTGCCGCACCAATTCGGTCTTTCTAAAATCTCGGCGATCCTTGTGGTATTGGTTGGCCACCTGCATTATTAGTGCTCTAAGAAAAATTTAGATGGTTTTTTCATCTCGGATTATAAGTATTAGAATACAGGTTGTTACCTTTTTGCGGTTGGTCTAGATAACTTACCTATTCGATACCATCGCTTCCCAATAGAAACCAATCTGCTAAGCCGTGGTTGTTCTGCCTACATAGCTCACATTGCACTTGCATTTCCTTTACTGTAGGGGAGGAAGCTCCTTGTATATTGTTCAGATGCTTTGTAAGAGTCATAATTTGAGCCTACAAATCAGTAACAGAGTCAATAGGTATCATACCTTTTTGATCTTTGTGCCCCTTTCTGCTCCTCTCACTAGACCACATGTAGCTGTTGCTCGCCAACTCCTCCAAAAGATCATGAGCTACTTCCACAGTCTTCCTCATCAATGAACCTCCAGCTACTACGTCTACTGTTCTTCTCGTGCTTGGATTCACGTCATTATGAAATGTCTGCAGTAGGAACTCCCTCGAAAGGTTGTGATGGGGACGACTTCTCTGCAACTCTTTAAATCTCTCCCAAGCTTCATAGAGAGATTCTCCATCGTTTTGTTGGAAATTCATGATTTCCTTAATAATCCTCGTAGTCTTCATTAGCGGGAAATACTTTACGAGAAAAGCTTGGGCAAGCTGCTCCCAAGTCGTAATCTGTCCTTATTTCAGCGAGTTGAACCATGCCTTCGTTAGATCTTTCAACGTGAAAGAAAACAACCTCAACTTTACCACATCGTCGAACATTTTGTTGAATCAGAAAGTGTCGCAGATATCCAAACATTGGCAATGTGGGTGTTTGGATCCTCGTTGGATTGCTTGTAGAACTGTACACCATTTTGTAAAATATTGAGGAGTACTAACTTTATTTCATAATTGTTCGCTTGAACCACTAGTGACTCGGGACTTTTTGTTCTTACCTTTGGAGGCCAAATCAAAAATATTTTTATTCCCAAGGATTATAGTATAGAATGCAACCTCAGGTCATTTCACTTAATCGGAACCAGATTAATGGAACTAAGCTAGCCTATATTTCATGATATGTAAACAAAATTAGTAAGGAAGAGGGGGGTTTTCAATCTTTGGACATTTGAACAAAAATAAGCGAATTGTAAGACAATATAATGAAAATTGTTTTTGGATTTTTGGGAATAGAAAAGCGATAAAATGAAAACAATGATCAAATGATAATAGTATCCTCTTAAAAACGAACTTTGGCTATCATCGTTCAAAATGAATTTTTACGGGAGTGAATCACTAAGTTTCAAATGGTAAACCTTAAAAAACTCAATAATTCTAAGGTCTCAATCAATGAACTCCATTTATTAAAACCTTATTGAATGCTCTTAGTGTGTGCAATGGGTAAGCTAATGCAATAAGTCATTTGGGATCTAGAATCATCTCCATATCAAACATAACTAGGCATATAAAAGAGAATTAACCAAATCACAAATAAACATATATGAGACTTCATATATTCAAGCTCCAAGTTCTACATCAACAAATCCCAATAACACATTAAATATCCAATACTTGATTAAACTCTAATCAAGAATATTCAACTACAAATTACAAATCCTAAACCTAGGAGTTCATAATAATGTAGCTGAACATGGAATGAACTACTCCCCTTTGAAGCCCATTGAACTCTAGTCGTTGCTGCATTTTCAAGAGGAAAAAGGTGCCTAGCCAAGCATTACTCTAGGGAAAATCACAATCGAGCACCCACTGAAAGTATCCATGGTAGCAGTTGTCGGTGGAGCAGTTGATGATAAAGTGGAGAGAAGTGGATGATGGAAGTGTTCGAAGGTTTAGAGAGAGTGAGCGTGTGGTTTTTTTTCTTTGATACTGTGCCGGCCACTTTAACCTAAAATGATAGGTTTTTTAAAGAAAATGGGTTATGGATCAGGTTGGATAGTGGATAACTTTCCGAAAATGGTTCAGGTATTCAAAGGTTCGCTACGACGACAGATAAGTTTGTTGCAGCGAACTGTTCCTGAAAGTTTTGTTGTATTGATGGCCGCTTTCGCCGTGACGACAGAATAAATCTTCGCCGCGGCTAACTTTTCTCGAAAATTTTTCTTGGAACTCTTCATTCTTCGCCGCGGTGACACATCCTTTTCACTGCAGTGAACTTCTTATTACATCTGTTCACTTGTTGACTTGAATTAAGCTCTTTCCTTGACTCTACATCTTCTTCTTGAGTCTCTTCTCCTTAAGTCTCCTACAATGAACAAATGGTAGTTTGCAGTATCAATTGTTCTCATAAAATTAATTAGTGCAATTAATACTAATTTCTGACAATTTGTACTCTTAAACTGCATAAATTAAAGGTAGACACTCAAGAGTCAAATTAAGCATAAAATCTGGAAATAGGAGCTAAGAAGTGTAGTCCAGATCATGAAAATGTCGCCAATTTATATAATAAACTTAGGCTCAATTAAACACCCTGAGCCTCGAAATAATGATGGATACGACATATGTCCCGGCTCTGACGTCGTTGCGTTTGGGCCATCTCCTTCATCCTTCTAGAGTTCTCCGCAAGTGTATCTGTAATTACCTTGGTGTTTGCAGAGATTGTACTTAATACTTTCTTCTAGCCCAGTTCTTCTGTTTCTTCTTCTTCATTAGATTCCTCGCTGGTGAAATCCTCTTCTTGTTGTTGTTGAGCACTTAAACTTGCTTAAGTAGTCCTGCCCTTGATGTGTGTCTTGGCACTAATATCCAGAAGTTCCATATTATGGGATTTTAGGATTTTGGCTTGCCATAGATGATAATGGTTTATAAATTCAGGATGGTAGATTGTGAGTCTGTTACACTCAACTTCATAGTTATTAGTTATGGCCGAAACTAAGTAGCACATTCCTAAGTTATTGCTCCTCTTCTTTCAAGTAGCAATAATGGCGTTAAAAGATGTGGGTGGTTTTGCAAACTAGGATATTGTTATCCATGCACCACAACAAGAAAAGTTCTTTCGTCGAACACTTGTTGGTTTCCTTTTTGTCAATCACGGTTTGACACATGAACTTGTGCATCAACAAGTGTTCATGGCTCCTAATGATGTGTATGTTCTTAGCGTTGAAATGTTCAAACCTATTTAGTTCAGTCCAGTAGGGGTTAACACGGAAATCATCGTGCTGATCCACTGCGGACGACTTAGGGAAACCACAATTTCATATAAAGTTTCATAATCAAGACCATAAGGTTATCCCCGCAACCTAACCATAATTCCCTTAGTTTGTTGGATTCGTACTGAAGGAATTTAAAAAATTATAAGGTAAGTTCTTTGTAAACTGGGAATTGAAATTAAATGAACTGACCCTATTGAATTTTTTCTGCTAAACTTTCGACCTTGTCTCGCAATTCTAATATATCTAAAGTTTCAAAATGAAAATACTTTGGAACCATAATTTGTTTATTGTGAAGAGAATGAAAACAGGTACCTTCCTTATTTGAGAAGATCGAGAAAGGTGCTTCATAATTGGTTGCCCCATTTCTTTTCCCTTGTCTTGAGACTTGGTTTCGCCTCACTGATTGATAGCGCCTTACGGTTTGCTTTATGCACGACGTACTGGCTTGTGAGTCGGTAGAAGTTGAAGTTTGAAATTTGGGTAGAGAGAAATGAGAGTGTTTGGAGGTTTCAAAATTAAGAGAGATAAAGTAAAAATGAAAGTGAGTGAAAAAATGAAGTTAGAACTGAATATATAGGTGATTGGAGGGTAAAATGGTAAAATTTAATAATGACAGTCGCGTGTCACCTTTTTTACCTTGCTGTAGGCCACAATCGTGGCCTGTAATTTTCCTCCAAAATTTTTATTATATTTTCCTTTTGTTCTTCTTCACTTTTCGAAGTCACTTCTTAACTCTTTATGGCTCTTTCACCTCTCTTTACTTACTTCCTCAATCATCTAATTAATGACGAAGTCTTATGCCTTCTTGATTTTATTTGGAAACGAAATAACCTAACTATAGAATTCAACTATCTAGAAATAAAAGGGAATAATATCAATTTAATAGTCCATGGGTTGCCTCCCATGTAGCTCTTTTTTTAACGTCAGTAGCCCGACGCTCTTGGTTTTTTTCACGGTGGTTCAAATGAATGGTGCAATGGGAATGCAGTCACTAATCTCACAATTTGCACATGAGCTACCACGTTATGGATTCCACCTTCCTTATGATTCTCCTTCCTTCGCCTTCTTCTATGCGATCGTTTCTTTCTGAATTCATTCCCAGGATCCTCAATATCTTCCCATTGTCCTCGAGGTTTAGTTTCCTTAATAATACTTAGAGGTAAAGGAGAATTGTTCTCTTTCTTTGACACTTTGATGGTTATTTGCTACTTCCCTACCCTCAGAGTTAGTTCACCCCCATCAATGTCAATTATTGAGCGAGCAGTGGCCAGGAACAGTCGTCTAAGGACCATAGGAGTTTCCACATCCTCTCCAATATCTAATATATAAAAGTTTGTGGGAAAGGTAAATTTATCAATTTGTACTTACACGTCTTTAATAATCCCCTTCGATCGATGAACTATTCTATCGACCATTTTTCTAACATCTTCGTAGGTTCTAACTTTCCCAACCCTAACTTTTGACTAAAGGTATAGGGAACCATATTGATACTTGCTCCCAAATTTGCGAATGCCTTGTTTATGTTGACTCCATTGATAATGCAAGGAATGTAAAAATCCCATAGGTCCTCTTTCTTCTGTGCTATATTAGGGTTTTCTTCCGCTATATGCTCCTTAACCTTCTTCTTGACTGATTCCTTTAGTGTGAGCCATGTTTGTAGTTATCTGTTATGTCCTCATCCTTGTTTGATTCAACCTCCTTAAAATTCCTCATTGCCTTATTTGAAATTGAATTTCACTGAGCTAAAATATGGAATTTCAGGTTGAGGTTCCTTGATTGGCTCAATTACATGTTCACTTGGAAGGAATTTCATAATTACTTGTCCTTTTCCTTTATCTCCGTCTTCCTTCACTTGTTCAAGTTCCTTTTCCTGGGTCTGAGTGATGGCTAAGATCCGTTCCTTTAGGTTAGGCTTGGTATTGCTTGGTAGACTACCTGCATTTATAAAAGACAAAGCATTAGTAATTTGACTTAGCTGAACCTCCAAATTATGGATGGATGAGGCATGGTTCTTCACAATCTGATCAAACTTTGCCTCCATCCTCTTTTGACTTTCCTCCTAGCTGGAAAACATCCTCTTCTGATTCTCTTCTTGAGTTACCAGTTTAGACCCCAAAACATCCATCAACTTATCCATTGTGCTCTCTATAGATTCAAGTTGATCTTGTTGAAATCCAGGAGGTCCTTGTGGTCTTGCTTGGCCACCTATATTGTTAGTACTCTAAGAAAAATTTGGGTGATTTTTCCACCCCATATTGTAAGTGTTAGAGTAGGGATCGTTGCCCCCTCCTCGTCTATAATGAGCTCCCATATAATTCACTTACGTTGGATCGCTTTCCTTCATCAAGTAACAATCCACTATATCAAGGTCTATTTGTCCACAGAGTTCTCACTTGAGTTGCATGGTTTTCACCAAATCTAAGGATGAAGCCTTCATGTTGTAGAGTTATCGCATCAAGTTATCAATTTTAGCTTGCATTTATGTCATTTGATCAATAAATACAATTCTTTTTTATTCATGGAATGTAGTAGTTTGTCTACTTCACTCGTTCGTCCATATGCAACTATTACTCGCCATCTCCTCTATTAGCTCTTCTACTTTATCAATTGTCTTTCTCATTAGTAATCCTCCTGAAGCTGCATCAATCGTGCCTCTCATATGTGGGGTTACTCCGTTATAGAATGTTTACAGCAAGAATTCCTTGGGTAAGTTGTGGTGTGGGCACTTCCATTGTAAATGCTTGTATCTTTCCCACGCTTCGTAGATCGATTCTCCATCACTTTGCTAGAAGTTGGTAATTTTCTTGATGATCTTAGTTGTCTTAGTAAGGGAAAATATTTGTCTAAGAAAGCACGAACTAGCTGATTCCACATCGTGACATTGGCTGGGTTAAGGGAATGATACCAAGCCTTTGCTCTATCTCTAAGGGTAAAAGAGAAAATCCTTATTTTGACTGGATCTTTCGACATCTGATGGTACTGAAAGGTATCACAGATTTCAAAGAAGTTTACTATATGTGCATTGGGATCTTCATTTGTTAGTCTATAAAACTGCACATTCTGTTGAAGCATATTTAGGAGGGCTGGTTTGACTTCAAATGATGCTGCTTGTGTAAGTGACCTAGCTACTCCTTGGTTAGCTGCATTGAACCCTAGTCTCATGAATCCATAAGGGTCCATTGTTGACATCCTTGGTTTGCTCTATGGTCTAAATTTTGCTGAAATTCCTCGATCATTATTGATTTCGCAGTTTCTTCTTCTCCTTCACGTCCAGCTTTCCTAATGGTTCGTTCTAGTCGAGTGATATCTAAATCTAAGGTTTCAGCTACTGATTTGAACCTCTTATGAATCTTGTGTTCATGCAGGAGCACGATTTCAGAAGTATAAAAGAAAGAATGAAACAAAAAATTAAAAACTAACTAAACGCCTTAAACTATAGAACTAAACTAATCACCTCCTCAGCAATGACGTTAAAAATTTAATCGCGATTTTCCAATATGTGTAAGTTTTAATATTTACCCTCTACAATCCACAAGCATACGGGTCACATAATACCTAAAGTGTCGATCCCATGAGGAGGGTTAATCTAATTCTAAAATCTAAGGCCAAAATGATGCATAATATTCAAAATATAACGAAGCTAAAACAGGAATGCAATTTAATCAAGTAATTCAATTCAAGAATCAATAACGAAATATTAACAAATTAACAGTTGCAGAATACACTCAAGAATCAACCTAAAGGAACTAGTAATTGAGAGAAAGGGGAAGTTTTACCTATCTTTAACGCTAACCTAATTGATTATGAATTACTGGATTATTGGTCCTAGACGATTCTAGGGTTTATTACTCTCCCTCGAGTTATAACCATTAATCCTAAATTTTAACTAATCAGATTATGGAAAATTGCAATCTCAATTAACAATCTATCCAAAATCCTAATTAGATATGAAGTTGTTCAATAAACTGTCAGGAACCTATATGAGATCTCTTTTCAAACAATTACCGATTTGATTAATTTCTTGTTCTTATTAAATCACCTAAATTTCGTTAGCTCAATTTAATTATTTTTCATTTGATTCATCCTTTCAATCTATTACCGAATTATGAAATCATAGAAATCAATCACAATAAATCCAATAAATAAAAAACAATCAGAATTTTATTAAATCAAGGATAAAAATATCGAAGGTGAGTATAAACTGTCTCAACATTCACAATCCTATAATCAAACTGCTATTCCCAACTCTATACAATAATAAAAATGGAAAATAACAAGAAATACGATATTGAATGAAGACGGGAGGCAGCAACGTCAAGAAACTCCTGATTTGTAAAGTACGTCGATGTCGACTTCTTCTCCAGTTCTCTCTTCCTTCTTCTCTTTCTCAATCTCTCAATAATCCTCTCTAAGGTTGCTTTCAAAAGTGGCTAATGCAAAAGGTCCCTCATCTTCTTTGTCTTATTCTTTATATACGTTTTGTATTTTAGGCAACCTAGGGTTTTTTCGAGGTCCGAAAGGTTCAAAAACTCCCTCAAAACTTGTCTTTTCTGAGTGTCTACATGTTTGCCCGATGCAGGCCACAACCATGGACCTATAAACGATGATCGTGGGCCACATCTGAGCCTTTTATCATGATTGTGGCAAGCAGGACACGATCGTGGGCCACTTCTATCACGATTGTGGCATATGGGCCATGATCGTGGGTTGACTCTGGTGCTTTTATCACGATCGTGACTTATTATGCCATGTCGTAGGTCATTGTTTCAGCCCAAGTGTCTCCAAAACTTCTCTATTCTTCAATGTTAACTTTGAAACACTAACAATACATCAAGGTACCTTAAAGACATAAAAATTAAGCTGAAAGACTTGAATGACCCATAAAAACACTTAAACATAATTAGTTAACAAACTAACACAATTATAACCTAAACACATACTAAAATGATTAAGTTAACACTTAAATACATATCAAACTAAACCCTAAAATATGATGCATTTCACACTTATCAATACTTACTATTTTCGATAATGTAAAATATTTCTCCAAAAACAACCTTTTCTTCTCAATCCATGTATTGATGCTCCTAATGGGTAGATCAAATAACCATTCCTTTGAAAATAAACCTAACTTTGCACATTAAGATTTATAGCTACAGTGAGTCAGGATTGTATCCACAGGGAATGTATGTTTAATTTTTGCAATGAAAATAATTGATGTTAATGATATAAAAGGGTTTGGGTTGATGTAGTTAAGGAAGTAAAGTAAAAGTAAATTAAAAAAAGAAATTTAATTCAAACAATAAAAAATGATAAAAGTTATGAATGCTTGTAAAATCTAGTTCTCGGATTAATCTCAGCCTACACACAGTTAAGCATAATTCACTGTTATAATCTTTCTACACCTCTTTTAGAACTATTGATCGTAGATTAACATGTTTTGTTAATTCCAATTTTCCCTTAAGTTGTGTTAACTTAAAACAAGCTCTTTAATTAAACCTAACTATCAAACAACATAGAATAAGCTCTCTAGGTCTAATTGGAAAGTCACATTAAGCATATGGAAAACTGACCAATCTAGGCAATAATAACACAAGTTTGAGTATTTAAGCTATTTCACGTTATTCCTAATGATTCAAAATCATTATTAGCTACAAATGAACCTAAAATACAACAATTACATATTGTATTGAAGATTATAGCAATGGCTTACATAAAAAAAATCCAATGAACATAGTCAAATCATTGTTACACAATACAAAATTCAATAAGCATAAAATAACATAAACAATTCTAAAAGAGAGGGATTTAATATTATATAATGAAAATATATGCTTAACCATGATCCTAGGCTTCAATTTCACCTATGAACTGGGTTGGAAAACTTAGCCCTTCGTGGGTGTCTTGAAAGAGTGAGTTTTCTGCCCTTTACAAAGTCCCAAGTTGATTCCCCTATTTTTGTCATCAAAATGTTCTATTTATAGTAAAAATTAGGTTTTCGAGTACATGCACAGTCATGTATCAAACCATATACGTCAAAAAATGTGAAACTTGTAAAGATACATGGTTGGATGCATGACTGTGTATCCAAATGAGTCATGTATCCAACCGTGTAAGTCTAAAACTGTCTTTCTAATATTTACACAGTCGTGTATCTCCCAAGTTTTGCTAAATTGTTGTTCTTCTTATGAATCCATCTCCTTCTTTTTTATAATGATAATTGAGTTTAACATCAAAATGTTAGCTTAAAGAAGGTTCTTTAAACCCATTTTAGTTCTTGTGCTTCAAACTTGTACCTAATATCAAATATGAACTAAAACGAGTATCTTAAGCATTTCACAACAATAATCATTGAGTGTTATGGGGTAAATTTAGAAACAATTAAGAACACATCAAGTTGCACTTTTTATTCAACTTGGTTAGAGGGTCATTTTAGCCTTTTGAAGCAAAAAGAAACATTTGCAATGAATGCCCCCAGTTACTCAACTATATCACTATTCATAACTGGCAGCTAACTCTATTCTTAACCCTACGTATCAGCAAATTAGTTATTTATTCAAAACACACACAATTTTTTTTACATTTTTAGCCTACTTCATTTGTTTATAGAAAATTATTTACATCAAAGCAAATAAGATTATTTACCTATTTAAATGACTTCTAATGATAAACATATAAAAGTGAGTGATATAAAATGTCAAAACTAAATGCCATATTCGAATTAACGTACATATTTATATAAAAGAAACTTAACACATAACTTCCTAAGCCAATATATTTTCATAAGTTAAATAATTCTCATTAAAATTTCAGCCATTACCCATTCATATAATCAAGCATATACAAACCAAATTATCAAAAGAAAAAAAAGTACATCACACAAAAATGGGGAGTCATATATACAAGCAATATGTAATGCAATGGCATACCACTCCCTCTGACGTGAATGACACATTATCCTTAATGTGTGAAAGTGATATGCAATGGGAAAACCAAACATATAACACAATTAGCAAATACAAATAAAATAAATAAAAAGTAGAGGCAAGAGAATGCTTATAGAGATTATGGCGGGGAAGGTGTCGACGATGGCACGTGTACTTATTAAAGTTCAAAAATTTTAGGAGTTTCTTAGTCTAATAATTTTGTTGGCACTCCATCTTCGCCAACCATTCTTTAATCTCTTTTTTATAACAAGCAAAGAAAAAAAAGTCAAAAAATATTAATTAAGTAAAACACACAAACATAAAGAGATTAAATGTTTATATAAACCATTGCTAGGTTTAAAGTCACTAGCGGGATTTCTTCATCATACTCAGATTACTTAAGGGGGGATAGAGAAAGCACTTCCTAATCCTAGGGAAAATGTCCAAAAAAATAAGGCTTAAATTAGTGGCCATTTACCTTGAATGTCTCACCTTTGTCATTGATTTACTCCAATGCACCATGTGAGAAAACTTCAATGACTTAAAACAGGCCACTCCATCTTGATTTCAGCTTACCAGGAAATAATCAAAGGTGAGAGTTGAACAATAAGACCATATCTCCAACCTTGAACTCCTTTTTTAGATAAGCATTATGCCATTCTTGGCTCGTTCCTTATACAGTTTGGCATTTTTATAAGCATGCAGTCTCAGCTCCCCTAATTCATTTAGCTACAGCAATCTTCTCTCACCGACTGCTTTTAATTCAAACTTCAATACTTTGATTGCCTAGTACGTTTTGTGCTCTAGCTGCACTAGTAATTGACAATCCTTACCATAAACTAATCGGTAGGGTATGGTGCCAATGGTTGTCTTGAAAGCTGTTCAATAGGCCCAAATTGCATCATCTAGCTTAGTTGCCTAATCTTTTCTCGAATTATTGACAATCTTTTCTAAAATCTTTTCCATCTCTCTATTCACCACTTTTACTTGCCCACTCGTTTGAGGGTGGTAAGGCATTGCAACTCAGTGTTGCACCTTATATCTTTTCAATAGAGCCTCAAATGATTTGTTATAGAAATGTGTACCTCCACTAATAATGACACTTGGCACTCCAATCCTATTAAATATTCACTTGATAAATCTTTGAACTGCTCGTCCATCATTTTTTGGAGTTGCTATAACCTTGACCCTTTCAGCCCATTTTGATATATAGTCAACACCCACCAAGATATAAGTATTTTTGAGCAAGGACGAAAATGGACCTATAAAATCTAGCCCCCAAACATCAAAGATTTCAACTTCTAAGATTGTTGACAGTGACATCTGATCTCTTTTTGAAATGTTCCTAGCGCCCTAGCTTCGCAGCTTTTCCTTGAACAATGTTAGCCAAAATAATCCACACTCTAACACTCTTGCGGCTGTCTTATTGGCCTGTAATTTCTTGCATACAAAGAACTATGATAATGAGTTAAAACATCACAAAATTCATTATCTAAAACACATCATCTAATTAATCCATCATCATAATTTTTGTACAAAATTGGTTCCTCCCATTTATAATGTGCATAATCATGTAAAAATCTCTCTCTGCTAGTAAGAAAAATTAGGTGAAAGGATACCACATATGATGTAGTTCGCGATGTCCACGAACTATCGAATACTTTATTCATTTACCAAGAATAACTTCTCATTAGGGAATTGTTCATTAATTTTTGCTTATGGGTATAACACCCCTCATTCTAACCTTGACAGGTGATTTGTAAGGGTAAGTCGCCTTGTTCATTGTGTAAGGCGCCTTATGCCTTTACGATACTGACAAGTCGCCTTGTATA